>JAHWFP010038968.1:13172-27078 GCA_023313725.1 Lithobius niger | reverse complement strand
TAAAATTCCAAGAAATGGTGAGTAACTTATTCTCTAAAGTTTCAGCTATAAACCCTTCGCAGTAAACCAATAACCACATCAACTGAAAGCAAAAAAAAACTCATCTACAAGCCAACTTATATGCCTTAACCATAACGAAGATTAGTAGTTTTCGATAAAGTTAAAAAAACTGTTCACAATTAACACTTATATAATAAAGATTTGACGTAATAAATCGAAGGCCTGTATGGCAAGCCGTTTGATTTAAAAGTGTATGTTTTAAGATCTCTACAATTGATTTTTTAATATCAAAAAGTCATTTATCAATATTATAAATGAATTTCTGATATCCTAAGATATTAATGTTTAGGATCGAAAAACCAATTTCAGATATCAGAAATTTATTTGTTGACATACTAATATCAACAAATTTGGTTATTTATCGATACTGTTAATTTAATTTCTAACAAAAAAAAAACTGTATTGTCGATATCGGAAATTCATTTATTTTTATCGAAAATTCATTAAACGATATCTGGAATTCTTTTTATTTTTCGATATTGAGAATGCAGTCTTTGCTAATGGAAAGTAATATCGGTATCGAAAACTGAATTAGCATTATCATAAAAAATAATTGATATACAAAAATATATCTCTTTAAATCAAACGACTTGCCATGCAACTGGTTCTCAGCACACACGCAAGAATTATTTTCTACAAAACCCTTGATTCTGCGTACTCATTGATATCATTGTCAAAAAAATATTTTGCAAATGAATTAAATGAGTGCTTTGTAATCTTGTTTCAGACATTATCATTTGATATATTTGTAATTGTATCTTTTTTTCTATTACCTTTGTTTAATTGCAACAAGATTTGCATAAATATTTAGGAATTCTTAGTTAAGATGCTTATTTGAGTGCAGAAGCAGAACCTTAATTTTTATATCGCACATTACATATTAGCAAGTAGGAAGAAGGCCATAACAAGATGGAAGCACACTTGGGTGAAACAGCCCAGTTATTGAGTTGTGGCTGTTACTATGATATCATGAAAATTAAATGCAGCTGCTTTAATTTTTGGTCGGCTGTGGAAAACTATTAAGCAGCAATCCTGACTAACCTAGGAAAAGATTTTAGTCCACACGCATGGAAGACCTAATTATTAATACCTAGAATTTCGTACTGGATACAATTAATAAATATCTGCTGGTTTTCGTCATACGCTGGGATGTACAGCAGTATTAAGCTTACTCTTTATTCGATTTTGACGTCAAAAAATTCGTCTATATTTGTATGATTATTTCTGTATTTCTGTATTTAGGCCTACAATTTTCATTAATAAAAATCTACTATGCTAAAAAATATCTACTAGATTGTTCCACATGCTTAAGGCCGGTATTTATATTAGTCTATATTTCAGTATTTATGGCAACTGCTTTTGTTAGTAAAACAATTACTGAACTAAAAAACCGAATCGTTATTGCTATTTGCTGTTAGGCCTACAATATTCGTTACTAAAAAATTACTACGCAATCTTTAGGTGCATGACAAGCATACAAAGTAGTTTTTCCCTAGGGCATGGAGTGATTAGAAGATCACAAATAGAACCCCTAGCTTTAAAGCTCACTAGTTTGGCTCGTTCGGAAAAAAAAACGATTTGTTAGTGCTATTTACTGTTATTGCTTCGTTTGTGTGATTAGTCACGTAATCATATATTTAGCCTACAGTTTTCATTACTAAAACTTTACTAAGCAATCATTAGGTGCCTCACAAGGTGAAACTATTGCATAAGTATAGAAAAGTAGTTTTCCCTAGGGCATGGAACGATTAGAAAGTCACAAGTGGAACCCGTAGCATACTCTATTTTGGGAGGTTTTTTATGTGAAACTGCCTGGTTACATAGGTGGTTCCACCATTCTCAAACTCTCCTAAAGCATAGGCAACTGCTAATACTTTTGCTTCTTTTTTTCAGACATTCCAAGCAGACTTCAACATGATGTTGATCTGGACAGATTTCAGGCTGACATTCCCAGACAACGTTACCAACCAAATTGCTTTAAGCGATCTAGAAGCTACGAAAGTTTGGTTTCCAGTTGTTAGTTTCCGTAATGTTGTTGGCAGCGACGGTTTGACATTTAATCCAAATCTTCATCGATTAAAACTGCGTGATCACAGCCTATTTTTTCTTTCTCGGTAAGTAACAATTTTTTAATCTTTAGATAAGCAAGTTAGCGTTATTGCATGGTGGCAGAGCTCTGCTTGGTTTTTCAAAGAAAATTACCCGGTCGGTATCTGGAAAGGCGATCACATCAATGACCTCGCTACAACTCAGTGATGTAGTTACGAGAGGTTCATTACTAGGCTTTAAAGTTTTTTATTATTTTTTTTATTTTTTTAATAAGAGTTAGCAGGGTTTATTTTGTTTCAACGTACTTCAACAGTTTAATTCGGCTCCTGAAGTGGATATTTTCGAAATAAATTAGTCATTTTATTGTGGCGGGCTAAATATTTTCTTGCTGTTAATAAATATATCAACTTATGTCTTTCCAAACTGTAAGATATTTTCATTTCACCTATCAACAATGACTTTAATTTCAGTCCCTGTAACCATGCTACATTCTAAGTCGCTCATATTTGTTCTGAGAGTTCCATTTTTGGGAGGAAATTTTGCTATATTTTACAGGAACGGGGGCGAGCTCTTTATTTGAAATCTTAACTACAATTGTATGTTACATACTGCTCTGGAACTAAACTCATGTTTATAAAAACCGTGGTCAAGATTCACAATACACGTCCTAAAACACCCGCATTATGAGGGCTGCTAATAAAGAAAATTCAACTTCTACGTTAAAAAATTTGTGTACATTACCTAGTCTTGGTATTCCAAGATACATTAAGATTGCTTACTAAAATTTCACTAATAAAAATGACAGTCGTAATTACTGTATATAGGTATAATCACTCAACTACATATTTAGTTCGCTTTATTTACCACCAGCTTTGGGGTTGAAAACCTGGCCTACCTGGTCCGGTTGCATTATCAGTGTGTCGGATATCGGCTGCTTTTCACTGATGGTTAGAACTCAGGAGTTGACATGGGTTGGGCTTGTTTTCATGAGAGAGGGACTGTTTACCATTGCCTCCATCAGGCTATTCTATGTTTTTGACAGAGCTTCTGGCAGTCGGTCTGCTTGTTGAATGGATCCATGATCTTCTAGTCACGTATTTCATCAACTTTCTGCTGTGAGTGCCCTGGAATCCATGACATCGTACAACCATCAGAGTGCCTTGACACAATGAATCCAAGCTCTGCTTTCCCAGTTGCCTGGCCTTGGCGACTGTTTTTTTTTGCAGGATCTGTGGCTATCCTGGGATAGCTGGGAATGGGCACACGGATGCAGCAGTGACAAGGGCCTTTTCTAGTCGTCTCGAAAGTGATCCTATCCTTGTTCCCTAGGACATCTTTCCGATTCTACGTCTTACGTTGAAGTCTGGGCTTTTTGGGACAAACAAAAATGTCAATAAACTGTGGGTTATTAAAGGAACTGTCCAGGCATGGCACTCGGCTTGTTGCTACAGTTGTCGAGTATAGAGCAGTGACACGACGTAGTATTATTGTATATAACTCTATGTTGGAGCCTTAATGGGTTAGCTGCAAGGGGCACTGCAGAGAGAAATAGAAGGGCGTCATACTGAAGCCGATGCTGTGAAGAGTGATTTCTTAGACCTAAAACGCGCGATTTTTGTTGTTGGAGAAAACAACGTTGTTTTAAGCCTAAGAAATCAGCTCTTCCGTTGTTTTTCACTCCATTTTTATGTAGTGCACCTTGTAGTTATGCCCTCCAAAACCCATACTGGTGCCAATTTGGTGCCAATATGGCGGCAAATGTCACTGCTTTATAGGAGGCATTGGCTCATTTGTGTGTTGGTCACACCAACATTAAACATTGCTCTTGAATTTGATTAGTGTCGTGCCTACGTATGGTCCGTCATGTGCTTGTGGATTGTCACCATCTTGTTGGTGTTCATCACCATTTCCATGTTTTGCGAGACTTTTTCGTCAATTGGGCAATAAGTATGTCCTCCTTTACGAGGTTTTTATTTTTGGATGAGGTACACATCTATGCTAAGATATAGATTTGGGGGTTTGCTTAACATCTTATAACGTGTGGTGCACTGGTAACGAAACCATTGTACTGTGACTGAGGTTGGTGCTAATGACCTAGCTTTGACACACCACAGAGCCGCAACCCCACCTATCTCTGTGACTGTGTCACCATCCAATAGAAAGTAAACATATTAGTACTGCACTTCTTAAGACATGACTTAAAAGTAGTCATGATGTTAACTTGATTCCTTATTCTATTATAGGTAAAGGCAATAGTATTATTTTAACCATGGACAGTTGGTTCAAAGATACTTATAGAATGAGCAATGTTGTCCATAATTTACTGTACGAATGTTACTTCTTAATCATGATACCCTTGACTTTTTTTGCAGGCATGTAGCTCAATTTCACTGTAATTATGACTTATTTGCATTTCCGATGGACACACAGCGCTGTACAATAGAAGTTCAAAACAGTATGTACGATTTTAAATATATTTATTTCCGTGTTTCGTTTTGTGCATCGTACAATATGAAGAAGCTGTGCTATATATAAATAATCAAGCATTGCAGCTAATGATATAGCAGTGGACGCAAAACTCGGTCGAGTAGCACAATTTGCTGTTCATATACGAGCAGGACTGCATGTAATTAATTATACATTTTCTTATTTAGACAGTGCAAATAGCACCAGTACCCATAGGTATAAATGATTAGGCTCTACGATAACCACATTTTATTTTCGATGGTGATACGATGCAAAAAGTCTAAACTCAACCTTAGGTAAACTAAATAACTCTAAATAACAATCCTAAATAAACCTAAATAAACATGAATGGTATAACTATAAGGAATCACACATTTTTATGTGCAAAAAAAATGTAAATAAGTGTAGGGACAGAACCACAGTATTTATTTTTTCTAATTAAATTGAGGACGACTGGAGTTAATGACAATAATCGACAGCTCTCGGAAAACAATTTAAAAATTAGGTATTAGGACGTCAAAATCGGTAATATTTTTTCTAAATTATCGAAAGAAAATTGCTGTTAGACTAAAACTGTGAGCCAATCTGACCAGTAGCACAATTAGGTGTGGTGCAAATGGTGCAAGGCACACAGGCCCAGGAGGCAGGGGACCCAAAATTTATCAGTTGGGGGCCCACAAAAAATTAACTATATTTTGGTTGGGATTGAGAGTGGTTTTGTCCGTAAATTTGTTTACTTGTTGAGGAGAGGCCCAACATTTAGCCCTTGCACCCCTCCTTGGAAAAAGCTAGCTGTGGCACTGAATCTAACCCAAATCCGTATCAGACCCAATTTCTGATATCAGTTTTGGTGTCGGACAGTGTTGATATATACGTGTCAAGTTTTATCCCACTTTTGGAAGCAAATGTACACACAAACAGACGGACAGAAAGACGCGACAAGTAAACGGAGAGTTTCATGGTCAAGTAATAAGTAGTTTTAGAAAGAATTCACCACAGCTTCATTAAAAAAAATCAATTTACCATGGTCGAAATTGGTTTTTATTGCATAACCGTAAATATATATTACCTGCCTTTTATAGCATTTCCTTCCCCAAATGCGATCTACACCTAGAAAAAAAAACTTGTTGTCTTCTCTGCCAGCCTTGTAGCTTAGCATTCTGCGCATGCGTGGCACAGGCATCCTGTGAAAGCGTAAGCCTCGGACCTGGCTTCATCTTTCTTCTTCTGTTCCATACCATGGTGATTCAGAGGGGGGACAATGTGGGTAAAGGTAATGTTTTTTTTTCGGTTAGGCAATAAAAACCAATTTCAACAGGAAACCCTGGTAAATTGACGTTTTATAGCCTCGTATCAGACCGTGTCACCAATGGTGGTGGGATCATGGTAACGGTTACCCGAGCTACGGGCTAGCTGCCCCAGAATCGACCAACTCATTGAGCCTTAAGCGATCCAAGGACCAGGCGAACCATAAATTCGAACGAGATGTTCATGAGGATGTGGCTATCACGTAAACCCACTGTTGTACATACAGGGAACAGGCAGAGTCGTGTGGCAAAAAATGTTGATAATTGTCGACCGCTACGTCTTGTTTCTTGTTCTTCAATCTTCTTCTTGTCTGTGTCTTCTGTTGTTGGTCGTCTAATAGGTGCCTGCCTGTTTCCTTCGTTTTCGTTTTTTTGGTCGGATTGTACGATGACCATGGTAGATGCTTTATAGGTTAAGGGCTAAGGTTAAAATAGCTATAATAAATAAAACTAATAGCTCAGGTTACCTTATGGGCGAAGGATAACCTTGCTGGGTGATGTGGTCCCAAGAAGTCTGTCAGTTCAGAGGCCCAGGCATGGCCGTAAAGTGATTCATCCAATTCTTTAATTCAAACAATGTTTTAACTTGTTTGGAGGAGAAAAACGGCTGCACGGTGGAACAACATGCTGGGCCTGGATGGTCCGAATGGTTTGTTGGGGCCAATGATAGAATCAGAAGGTTGCCTTTTATGCAAGAGGAAAGGAACGACCGCATGGCTGAGTGACGAGCTGGGCATCTATGGCCTAAATGGTTTGTGGGTGCTGATTGCAGGTTCCAATGCACAAGGTTCAAATGATAAATAGTTGCAAAATAGATCGTTTATAATGAAGAGAACAGTGTGAAATTTCTTAGCAGTAACACTAGTGCGTGATAGTCCTGAGGAGCAGGAACCGCAGTTTGGCTAGAACTGTTGGCATATACTGGTACAATTTTATCTACTTGTGTAGTTTAGAAGAAAGTCGGCGACCCCATGGCTAGAAATATTGGCTTGTAAATTGTTTGGAAGAGAAACGAACTGGTAGACCAGTAAATCGTGAGTTGACGTAGCGGTGAATTTTTTTTGACAGTTACGGTGGCTTGTTGTGATCAGACAAGGTGAATATCGGCAGTGTGGGTCTGGCTCCTCAGCCTGCAATGGTGGAAAGAAAAGAGACGAACCGTGTTGTTAAGGGAAGGCCCGGAACCCCAGGGCGACGCCTTTAGCTTGACTACGGGATGTGGCACAAGGTAATTGTCACGTTGAGTGGTTTAAGCACTGAGAGATTCCTGGGAATACGGGGATAAAGGTGGGGTGTCGTCGAATTGCCATTCACTGTACCACCTGAGATTTGCAAATGAGCTTGAAGTTGATGCAGTTAACCACGATCGTATCATGTCCTGAACAGGTTTTGAAAGGTAAGCATCTGACTGTGGCTGGGTTGAAGTGTTATGTGATGAAGAAGGCACTGGACTGTGTAGAGTTAATTCAGGTGGTACATGGGGCTCTACGGGTGCTGTTTTACGTGGAGAAAACTGAGCAGTCGCTTACGAACCACGGGAAGCTGGAGGAACGGATTGAACGCCTTGTGGCGCCATAGTGGAGCATATCAGGGACGCCATAGTGGAGGCGACCATATGGGGATATACAGGTTTTGGACTTGGTATGATACTGGACGCACCAAGGTGGAGATGGTGTCAATGGTGAGAGCCAGCGTACCTTTTCTTTTACCAGGATTAGTTCAGTCTTCACATAAGTTCTCTCTTTGGCATAGATGATCTACTTCCGAGGCTATACTCTGTTCCACATTATGTTTTCAGAAAAATGACTGTATAACTTCACGTTTTCTTCCACTACGAATGCAAAAAATCCGTAAACATCCCATTCGTATACTCTAACAGTAACTATGATGAGTCTACAAGTGTGATATTCTCATGTTTTTGTACTCATAGTGCAAGGAAACGTGTCGTCATCTAGTCAGTTTTCTGAAAACATAATGTGGAACAAACTATAGTGGTTCGTTGGAAGCCCAAAGAAAATCTGAAGTTGAAGAAAGAGCTGTATTAGCTGTATTAACAAAGATCGTTACACTCTGTGGAAAAAAAGTGCATTGTAGCCAATAGAACGGCAATATTTACGTCTAGCTGAGATAGGTCGTCCGGGGAAAGCTACAGGCCGTGTTTAATGGCAGCTCGCAGGGTTTCTAATGAAGTAAACGGGGTTCCTGGTTGGATTGAAGCCCCAGAAGTGGTGAGCACAGCTGAATCGGATTTGGTTGCTTCAGTGGTCGCTCGTGGAGGGAACCTCGTTATGTAGGACATCTTTTTGTGTTTTGGTAGGTGGGGTGCGTTTAACTTTGCCTATGGGTCCCCGATTTTTTGTGGGCAGGTCAGCAGTACACTTGAAATTGTGCTGAGAAGTAGATGGCGATGATGCGACTAAAGGGGAAGATTGTGTGGTCGGCTGGTCAGTGATGAGGGTTTGACAGGAGAAACGTGTGGCACTTGTCCCGGTAGTGCAGGCGAGGGGTTATTGCCTGCAGTGGTCTTTTTGCGAAAAGTTGCTGATTTCCGAGAGGAAGAATCAGATTGAGAGGGTGTACCAGTAGTGGTCGCGGTCACTTGTTTTGCTGTGTGAAGTAGATAATCACGGGCTCGTTTTTGGGTCTTTTGGGTAGACCTGGCACGAGACCTCTTATGATGTTTGAGGATTTGAAGTTACTCGTCCTCGGGGATTGTTTTGCAGATGAAGCACTTCGTATTATATTAATCGGAACTTCTGTGACATTGACACACCAGATGTGGGTCAGAATGTTGTCGTGGCACAAGGAAGCCTGGACATCGGTACCTTTCTGGACACTCAGCATGGGTCGAACCAGAATTTTTCATAGAAGCTGGCACTTTTTGGTCATGTGGATTGTCCGTTGGGTCTGAATGGTTGTTAGTGTTTCTTGGATGCATTTGAAGAAATGTCCAGAGTTGAAGAAACACAGATCCTGCAGTGTGAAAACGTAATCTTCAAAACAATGGATACTGCAGAAGGAGGAGACCAAGTTCGCGCCAAACGAATACAGCATGAGGGGAATCACCGTGAGCTGCGAGAGCATCTGTAGGTGGAATCGAAAAATGAGGACGCCTGAGAGTGTCAGGAGGAGGCCGAGAGATGACCGTGGAAAGTTTCTTGATCGCAGGAGGAGCAACAATGTCATATGTTGAGGCGTAAAGGCCACCTTAGTATTGTAGCACCTTCTTCAATGTGAGCGAGTTAGTCCAGGGCATCCTTGAGGTTGAAACCGGTCCTCACTTTTTTTTCTTGGTTCCGGAATAACTTGTTATTTGTGTAATCAGTTTGACGAACCGTTAGCTGTAGTGGATTTTCAGGGGGCTTATTTAGCAGATCCGAGAAGGAAACCCAAAAGTGAAGTGTAGTTCAGCAGACGTTGAAGCTCCTGGAGCCAATGGTAGACGCGAAGCACAAGCTTGGTCTTCGTGGGGTGGGTTCTTGGGCTACGGGAGTCTGGATAACCCTGTAATGTAAACCGTAGATTTAAACAGGGTCACTGCCGACCGTGGTCGCAACGAGACAAAATCTGGTGAGCTGAGCGGCAGTGAGGTAGATGGAACAGAAACGGTCAGAGGTTAGGGAATGGACCAAGGTCACTCTGATGGACTTGGTCCTATTTTAAAGTACAGTAGGCAAGGTGAAGAAGTAGGCGAAGCCAGAGAACCTACAGTAGAACTTGTGGTTTGGAAGAGCGGTTGTGTTCAAGGAGAGGACGTGAAGAGTTAGATCTTGGCGAATGAGAGTTGGTACGGGCGAACTGAACGAATTCGAAGGTAATGATGGTACCATTGACAAGCCGACCACTACGTCGTAAGACTGGTCACTGGTGTGAATGGAGGAAGTCGGTCTCAGCGATAACTGTAGGAGAGTGCCATGGGACCAAAGTCCGTTCAAGGAAGCAAGGAAGACGACGGTTTATGGATAGAAAAGCCAATGCTGGCAACCGACCACAAGATGTGCTTTTGTTTTCCCTGATATGGAAACAGCACGGTCACGCTAGCTTGTCCAATGCTTACAGAGGAGCATACACGAGCAACCACGTTGTATGGTAGCTCTAGGAAGAAAGATGAAGCCAAGTCCGAAGCTGACGATCTAATAGGTGGCTTGTGCCGCACATGCGCAGAAGGATAAGCTACGAGGCTGACAGGGAAGCTAACAAGTTTTCTACAGTGGTAGATTGAGGAAAGAAATACTATAAAAGGCAGGCAATGAATATTTTTGTCGGCATACAGAAACTAGTCTTGGAATGAATTAAACAACAGCATTTATTTTAAGGTAACTGAGTGACATTATAATTTGAAAGTTAGTAGACTACCTCATGTTATACTACGTAGCTTAATGCATTTCAATATGTGGTATAGAGATAATTTTACTATTTTCAGGTGGTGGTGATAACAAGTTTGTCATGGAATTGGTTGATAACACGTCTGCACATCAATTATACAGCAATTCATTACCACCAGACTTCGAAGTTTCTAAAATGACATCAGGACCATGTGAAAGAGAGGATGGAATGTCAGCATGTGAGCCAATAATTAGAAATTCGAGCTTGCAGATAGATAGTTGACTTTTAATTTTTACTTGAAAAGAATTCCTTTGAGCCTAACATCATCTAAAGCACACTATCATGCAAAAAGATGAAGTTGACTACAGCTTTATGAAGGAAGAGGACATCCTTATGTTACCACATAACACTTTACTATAATCGGACTGCATAGCACAGCACATTCTAAATAAATAATTTAATTACATACCCTGAAATCGAAATTGTTAAAGACAAAATAATACAAAATAATCCAAAAAAAGCGCACACAAACACTGTCATGACGTTTCGGTCTCAACTCGAGACCGTTATGTAGTGATAAAAGGTAAAATCAATAAAACATGGGTACAAATGTAAAGAGGGAAAAGCAACACCCATCTTTATTTGAGCTTAACCAGGCTAGGTTGAGTCAAAGATGAATCAGAACCAAGTACAATGATAGAAAGGGGACAAATTTCGGTACTTAGTACTTCGAAATCTCGTAAAAAGACCAGAGCATCTTCTCTCCACTATGTGAGGAGACACTCTGCTCTTCTGGCTCATCTTTTGTTGTTGTGGGACCACGATTCCTTAGCATAGGTTTGGTGCAAGAAGGCTATGGCCCCTTCGTCCTCCTAATCATGGTAAACATTACTTATATTTCCTTATACTTATAAACACATGCATGTAGAAACTTCAAGCAATACTCTCACGAGGCATCCACGACGAGAAGTATTGTTTGCTTGGATTGGCCACCTATTTTATTATAGATAAGTTGGTCTGCTCTGGAGACGGAATTTTGTAACTCCGAACTTTTTGATTAAACAAATAAATTCGTCAATAATATTGTACGAGATTGGGTGTACATGATTGTTTACAGGAGTACTGTTGAGTGAAAAACAATGTTTCAAGATTTAGACGAGAGAGCTGTTGACTTATTTGAAAATCATTTCAATTTCAGAAAGTCTGGGTTCGTGTCTTGATTTGCCTAATCTTTAAGTTTAAACTTTGATTTGTGGGAACTCATGCCAGGGGCAACTTTTGTTCACATGTTCCAATAGGGAGCTGTGCAGGTTTTGTCTCTGCATGGTGTTCAGTTAATAGTATACATTTGTGTTTCTAGCTGGAATAATGTTTGCGTCTAAGGGGCTAGATTGTAAGATCTGTTTCAGGTTGGAAGGCGTTTTATGCCCAGTTTTTACGTTTTGAGTTTTGAGAAAGGTGCATTATATGCTCAAAAGCATGACAGTGTTTATTTATGTGCATTTTTTACTTTATTTTATAAGATGTTTAAATGCCTTTTAGAGTTTACTATCAAAGACGAATAAGAAGTAGTAAAATAAGAAATTATTTATGGTAATATATATTCAAACAAATCTTACAGGTAAGAAGGCTGTACGTTAAGTTTTGCCAGAATATGCGACCAGGTTTTATCAGCGTCGGAGTAGGTGAATTTTATCCGAACTGGTGACACAAAAATGAAATGTTGATTTATTTTAATTTGTGAACTTTATATGGTTTACAAAACTAGCGTCGCAACGTCTGGGACTCTAAACAGACCCTTTTCAAAGAAATTGACACTACAATCTTAATTCGGCAAACCTTGAAAACATTATAAGAATCATAATCTAAATTATGTCGCTGAGTCGCTACACTTAGAAATCCGAAAATAGATTAAAATCAGAATAAGTCCCGTTTTTGTCTTGTGTTCCAACTAAATTGAAACAGAAGAGATGCAGCTGAGGAAATGGTTGCTGACGTTGTGGCAGGATTTATTAAAAATACATTTACTTTTATGTAACAACATTGTATTTGATGATCCCTTTTAACACCTGCAATAAAACCGAGCTCACCATTTAAATATTCGACTCTTGCCTTACCCAAAATTCGGGATCAGGTGCTTACACCTTATGACAAAACCGTACACTTTACCCAAATGAACCGGTCACCCGATGCCTGGTGAACGAGTCCCACTCTGTGTTCCATAAGTGTTAAGGGCTGAAAATCCATTCTCGTGGGTCAGGTAGTATCGTAATCATGTACCGATAGTAGTGCATTGGCAAAATTACGGGTTACGATGCATACATAAAAATTCCTTTGTTAGCCGAGCTTACCTAACGTTAATTGAGTGATTTTGTGTTCAATATACTTATCGAAATCGACACGCGTCTAATTTATGATGTGACTACTGTCGTTAGAGTAAGTATTATAAAAGCTTTAATGTGCTCAACATATTTTTATTAAAAAACGTAAAAAGCCAATATAGGTGCACAGCATACAAGTAAAAATGCAATATTCTGAATCGGATACGACTGTTTCTCAAGCCATACTTAGCACTAGGCTAAAAGTCAAAACATATGTAAAAAAAGCACAACAAAAGCATACAACCAATAAAAAAATTTCATCTGTTTTCGTCCTTTTTTCATCACTTACACAACCAATTTTAACAAACAGTTTTAGCGTCTGGAGACTCGACGCCATGAAGCGACACAAATGTTGCCTCCTGTTCCTTTTTGATCGTGTTCCTGGTCCATCCAGCTTTAGTAGGATGGGAATAGCCTAGTGGTCCTTTTTTTTTTTTACATTTTTTAGTGGTTTTTCAAATGTATTACCGAAAATTTGCAATTAATCTGTTGTGCACTTTATGACTTTTATAACATTTACTTCGGTGAAATTGCTTTTTTTTGTCTTTATTAATTTTAATTCTATCGTTGTAAACACAAGCTGAGATTTATTGTCAAATTACACCCTCTCATTTTTTCTCCGTTCTTTTAGTTCGAACGTGTGTGGAGTTTAGCTTTGTTCTTCATCGTCATACAACCTACCATCTCATGATGACGTATTCTCCAAGTGCACTCGTCGTAATTCTATCATGGTTGTCGTTTTGGCTGGGGTCTCATTGTACTGCACCACGAGTTGCTCTGGGAGTGACGTCATTACTTACTTTGGCAACACAGTTTGCTAACGTGCAACGCAATTTGCCCCCTGTTGCGTACGTCAAAGCAATCGACGTGTGGATGTTCATGTGCATGCTGCAGGTGTTCGGAACGTTGGTGGAATTTACTGTTGTCAACTACAGAATTGAACGTCTTCAGTCGACTCAATTAGTTATTAAACAGGTTAGTTTATTGGTTTGTTGACACAGCAACTAATCAAAACAAGGGACCAGCAGACTCAACCAGTCATGACTAGTAACACAGAGCATCTAGTTTGAGACTGGTAAAACAGCCTATATAAACACGATACGGATAGAATCGCTAGTCGAGCTAATAGTATTTAGGGATTCTATTGCGATTTTTGACCACTCCGTACCCTAAAAAAATTTCTTCGTTACTAGTAACACAGAGCCTCTACGGAAATGTAGGTTTAGAAGAGTTTGAGACTGGTAGAACGGCCTATACAAACACGATAGGGAGAGTATTGCATGTTGACCTAATCGCGTTTAGGGATTCTGCTTACTA
>JAHWFP010038968.1:0-13162 GCA_023313725.1 Lithobius niger | reverse complement strand
TTCCCGTGGCACTAGTTAGCGACTCCTACAAATTAAACTCATCTATACTTGACGATTAAAAGGTTCTGCAACAAACGTTTAGGATTTTTTCCTGTTATTCTGTGACTTATGTGACTTATCCAAGAATGGAATGAGTCAACAGAAAAGTTACAATATTAGTAATGATGCAGTACACTAAATCCTTTTGCGCCTATATATTGACTGTGATCTGATGCAGCGAAAAAATCTTTCATGACAGTATACAATCGTCTTTACAGTACATGTATTTTACAAAAAGTTCTGTCGTCAACTGACATAGTTAGAAAAATCTTACTTCAGTGATTTCAAAAAGGATGATTTCACTGGTTCGAATCCTATATACGACAATGGAACAATAACTATGAGCGCAAAGTTACTTTATTATTCTATTTGTTTTGTATGTTATTTTTTTGCTGTTAGCTTATACTTCTAACTTTTATATCATACACACTCATTTTTGTATACTTTTTATTCTTTGTTTGAGTCTTTGTTCCTTCTGTTTTAATAAGTATATTTATATAGATATCTCTAAATCAGTAATTTAATTCTTTCTACAGGTAATACCTTCAGAAACAACGTTGAAGACAAATCTTGCTGCATCAACTACTCATTGTTCCCAAGTTGATAACTTTTCACGGATCGCATTTCCTGTCAGTTTTATGATGTTCAATATTATTTATTGGAGTTACTACTTGTCTCTGTAAAACAATCAATTACAAACTTCGCATTACTACCTAGTATAACTGTCCTCTTTATGTGATATTCAGTAGTATTTCTCCACTGACTGAAGCCACACTACTTACATAACTCAAGAACGCATTCCTGCAAATACCGTCCGCTTGAATTATTGTAACTACGTCATATACGTCAGGAGAATGGACAGTCAGTATTTTGGACAATGGTTTTCTCGTTGCTCTCGTTTTCCAGTCAAACTTTTTTCTTCCAAAATTTAAATAAAAAAGGCAATCTTATCTCCAGATTCAAGAACTACCAAGATAAAACTGCAATTTTCTTTAAATTCCATGCAAAACAAAACCTTATATTTCGGTATCAAATGTGGCAAGCACGCGTTACCTTCATCAGAATACAGTAAAAAATAAAAAAGTTAAAACACCTTACATTTGTTCTTTACAGGGTGTGGCCGAAGTGGCATTCAGGTAAATTGCATTGCACTAAAATAACAAACATATTTCCAGATGAATGTTACAAAACAAATTTCACAAAGTTTTAATTAAATAATAAAGACTATAGTAAAAAAAAATTAACAAAGAACAAGGTAAATCCACATCTCTAACTCGTCCGACTTGCCACAAGAAATTAACTTCATCGGACATAAGTATTTACAGAACGAATTTCCACTACCAACTGTACTTTGCTACACAAGACCTGAATGGTATGAAAAGAAAGACAAGATCTACACTAACTTTTCGACTAAAGAACCTCCGTATCACCATACCATCACCCCAGCACTGAAGAACCTCGAAACTTGTAAAAAATTCAACCTGCTTTCCACCAATCCTTGCATCCTCAAACAAAAATGGTTCCACCAATATCACAGTTCACCACTCGAAAACGCTGTTTACGAAATTTCCTGTAGTGTTTGCACCATGACAGACGTCGACACCACCATCAACCTCATGCAGAGGATTACCAACCACGTTTCTGACCCAAAATACCTAAAGGAGTCAAGTTCCTTCTTCCATCACTAAAAAGAAACGAGTCACAAACCACAACTCACTAATCCTAAAGTCCTCAACTTTGAAAAACACCATAGGACTACATACAACCTAGAAGCCTACGAAATTTTCACAAGAAACGACAAAGTTATCAATCATATTTTACCAACCTCACAGGCTATGACCCATTGGGCAAAACTATTCCATCCAACTTCCACCTCAACTTCATAGATTTCACACACCCCCCACCCCATCCTCCTCTCACCTTAATTCTCTTGCGGCCCACCCCCGCCTGTTCTATTTCCACCTCTTCCCCCTGTTGTTTCCATCACCCTGCTCTGGTGCGAGCCCTAGTCCACTTTCTGTCAGTGGAGCTTTCCTCCCTTTACTCCCATACCTTCCGTTTCCTTTTTCCTCCCTTTACTCCCATACCTTCCGTTTCCTTTTTCCTCCATTGTTCAATCTACACTCCCTGATTGAAACTGCTCACAGTAAGTAGAATAATTAGTGAACTTTGTCCTATTCTTTGTTAATTTTTTCGACTCAACTTTAGGAAATTTGTTTTAAAACATTCACCTGCCAATATGTTTGTTATTTTAGTGCAATGCAGTTCAACTGAATGCCACTTCGGCCACACCCTGTAATGTACAATGCAAGTTGTTTTAACTTTTTACTTTTTACTTTACCATGACGAAGGTATCGCGTGCTTGCCACATTTGACACCGAAATATAAGGTTTCGTTTTTACTCGCTTGTGCTGATGGCTACAGTGATTTTATCCTAGATCGAATAGGATAATGTCGATTTAATGCCCAGGGCAAGTATCTCGGTCCAATTATCTAGAGCTAGCAGGAGTTGATGAACTGATGATCTACCAGACAAAAACCAAAATTGGTCTCAGTGAATCAGGTTGAAATCGTTAATGTGGATCATCATTGCACCTCGGATCAGAGATTCCATTAATTTACATGGAACGATGGTAAAGGATATTGGTCGGTAGTTCTGCAGATTGGAGGCATGGCCCTACTTAAAGATAGGAACTACTAAAGCAGTGGACCAAATAGATGGCAGTATTCCCGACGAGAAGGAAAGTATAAAGATGATACTAAAGGAAAAGGGAAATATGAACAACAATTTGTCTGTAGAAGAAAGAAGAGAACCCGCGGGGGCCCACGGAATGGGTCGGTCTAAGGCGGCCGATAGCAGTACGAACGTCAGAGACCTGGAAAACAACATTAGAGGGGTCGTGAAGAAGTTGACAAAGAGAACTACAGATAGGACGAGTAGAGCCATAATCAGTTTTGCCATTCATGGAGAATTGGGAATTAAATTTAGCAGCCTTTTCAGAAGGACGATTAAGTTGGCGGCGAGTAGACGTTCTCGTACAGTGGACAGCGCAGTTGCAGAGGATAGCCAGAAAATGATTCAATGCAGAATTTATGTCGACAATCGTTTAGTTCAGGTGCTCAGTTTATGAGATCTAGCAAGTTCCGCAATAAAGTTCCCAACAAAGATTGAATTGAATTGAATTAATTATTAATTAATCTACTAATATAATACTCATTAGGGCAAAAGTAAGGGGAGTTGTAAAGTAAAAATCAATTACTGGAGAATTGCGTGATTCATTGCTACCTTGCAAACTTGTGTTTTGGCAGCATGAATGTAGCATTGTCGGTGGGCCACATGTTTTGACTTTTGGACTTTTCGTTGAGAGAAAAAAAAACGAACTAATGTTTCAGCTAAGAGCGCACAACTTTAAGCAAAACGACGATAGGTTGTTAATTTCGGCCTCAAAATTAGCAGCCTGATACGATCGAAAGTTGCGTTTATTTCGTAGATGCAGACTTGCAGATCGAGGTTGGATTGTTTTAAAGTGGGTGGCAACAATCATTGCATGCGTGAGGAAATGAAGGAAACTTACTTGTAACAATTTGGTGGTGCGTGTTGTTGACGTGAATTGTTTCTAAGTTGGTGGAAACAATCACGGAGATAACCTTGCAGCAGGGGCTTGCTTGCATACTGAATGCTGACTTTCTCAGTGATAAGGTTTTTTAGCATTCAGCAAAACACAAGTATGCGTCTTTTCTGGGTCTGCGCCAAAATCTCTGTAGAAATGTCCCGTTAACTTTGCCCCCATGAATAAACATGGGATGGTGTGGCAAGGGAGGGCAGATGGGGAGGGGAGAGAGGGAAAAAGATGAGAGCGTTGTGCTAAAGGGAAGGGAGGGAGTAGAGGGGAGGGGAGGAATAGAAGGGGATAAGAGGGGACCGGCGAGTGGGAATGGGTCAAGAGATAGCAGTCCTGTTAACACTTCCAAGATATCAGCGGGAAATTCCCGTTAACACTGTTTCGTTGAACAAACATGGAAAGGTTGTGTTCAAGGAAGAAGGCGAGGAAAATAGGTCAAGGGGGAGAAGGAGCGGGATCGGGAGGGGGGATTGAGGCTTAATGGCACGTCGAGGGGGAGTAAAATTAAAGTATCAGTCTATTAATAAATTATTGCAAACGTGATTTACTTTCCTAAGACGACGAAACACTCGAAGAAGCTAAGACAGGGAGACTCAAGCCACCGTGCAGCATGCACGGGCCCTGTTAGTGTAATGTAATTTTATGGACTATTGTTATTGCGAGTTAGTTTATTTAGTGGTATGACATAAGCCTCCCATTTTAAAGCAAAAATTTCTTTCGTTTGTGCCAATTGTAGGCCTTATTTTTTTTAATCAGGTAACAACCTTTTTTACGAATCGTACCCTACCTACAAATAAATTTTTCTGGTAGTCATTTAACCAGACTAGCTTGTAAGCGAACCAATGCAAGTGCACATACCTTATTTTTGTCATTTCTTCATGTGGCGGTCAGGATTATAGAAAACTCGCGCCATGGGGGGCCGCCGCCCCTGACACTTAATGGCGCGTCGACAACTTGGTCATTAGCGCCAACCTCAGTCACAGTGCAGTGGTCCGGGTTGCCACTGCACCACACATTACAGAGATGTTATTCAAACCCCTAATCTAAATCTCGTCATACATCTGTACCTCCTGCAAAAATTGAAAAACACCGGACAGGAAGACAGACTTATCGCCCAACTGACGCGCAATGTCATGCGGAAGATGGAACCGACGACGAACACCATCAAGATGGCGACAATCAACAAGTAAGTGCCGGACCGTAAGTGGCCGTCGACACCAAGAACATTCAGGAGGGTCAACCCCCCGCAAAAGGAAACAGTGAGTAAGCCGGGTGTGACCAATTCGCAAACGGGCCAACACAACCTCCTCACGGCGACTGCGGCGACACGCTGAGTGCCACTCCTCGACAGTGCCTTTAATGGCCCGTAACTTATTACCGTCCTGTCTGTCCCACAAGGTTTGCCAAAAAGCGTGTAACCTCAGACGCAGAGTTGGAAAGGCATCTGAGGGAACAAGGCTGAGATCCCTACCGGGAGGGCCAGAAAGGGCCCCTTTCGCAGCAGAATCAGCTTGTTCATTCCCTGCTATCCCAACATGGCCCGGGATCCAGCAGAAAAGCACGGTTTTCCGCTGGCCAGGCAAGCGGGAAAGCAAAGCTTGGACACGTTGTGTCAAGGGGTTCCGAGGATTGTAATTCGCCAAGGACTCCAGGGCACTCATGGAATCACTAAAGACAATGAAATGCGTGCCCTGAAGGCGCCCCAAGGCACGTACTACTTTCAACAATGGAAAATAGTGCGATAGTATACCAATCCATGATTAAACGTTGCGTGCCTGATGACGTACCAGCAAGAAGCCGTGACGTACGAGTGCTCCGTCACAGCTTGTGGGAAGTCGCGTGACCGCAAGCTCACGTGTACCAAGGTCGAGTGAAGTATTAGTCTTAGCTGAGGAATATTATCTTTCCACTCGACATTGGTCTAAGGTGGAATGAACGGACGAAGAAATGGTTAGATTTCTTCTCGACTGTAGAACTGCTTACTATGGAAACAGGGGTCATTTTAAATTTAGCGTTGTAGAGTGCTCCTTCGTTGCAACAATGTAAAGAACTGGAAAGGTGGAGAGAGGAAGAAGCACGACTTATTATTTCAAATATATCTCTTATTTAGACCCACAAAACTGTACTCATGTGCGTGAAAAAAATTCTTTCACCACCGACCGTTTTTGTTTGAACGGTCGGTGAAACAACAAAACGTTTTGTTAGGCGAATTTTTTTTTATCATTGAATGATAGGCCGTAATTGTTTCTAGGGGTGCCTCCCGTTTTCCCCCTCCCCCCCCAAAAAAAGGATTACAAATACTGTTTTTATAACCCAATTTTTTGACGGAGTACTCTTCAGTTTAGGCGAGGGGAGGGGGGGAGGGAAGAGACGGCACAAGATGAACTTCATGCTTATACTGACAGTATTATTTTTATGCAAACAAGTAGAATCTATAAAAGATGAGTGTCTGGCGCCCGCCAGCTTTTATTTCATTGCTAGGCCCTATGATAATGGCACTGACGGTATTTTTTATTGCAAACAATATAGCATTATCAACTAAATGATTAGTTTCTATTCCCCCCCCCAAGTCCTGGTTTTTTTTTCTTTTAACCACCTCAGTTAGCAGAAGTTTCAATATTACAGTTATAGTACCTGAACTTTTTTGGTGGGAAGGAGGGAGCTTGGAGGACTTCTTCGGTTTCTTTGGCTGCGGCCGAGGGGTTGGGGGGTTAATGGCACGAATGAACTTCGTGATAACACTCACAGTATTTGTTAATGCAAACACGTACAACTCCTCCTCCCCCCCCCAAAAAAAAAAATAAAAAAGTTACTTACCGATTGATTCCTGGCTTTTATTTCAATGTTGCACTAACGAAAGGTTTTTCCCTTAGCTTATTTTTTTATATACTTGAACTATGGGCCCTAATCGTTTCCTGGGTTGCCTCCTCTCTTTCCCTCCCCCTAAAAATGCGTCCCCCGCCACGGTACATTTTTTACCCACCCCGTACATTCTCAAAAATTTTAATATTACAGTCGTAACTTTTTTGCGGGAAGGAGGCAGAAGTTGTGCGTTTGGGATATCTTACGGGACAACATGAATTTCATAATGACATTGATGGTAGTTTTTTTAGTTGTTAAACCTAGTCCAAAGTTAAACTACAGACCCAAGTCGTTTTGAAAGGCGTGTCCCCTCTTCTACCCATCATCACAGGGAAAAAAAAACTCATACTCCCCAGGTATATTTTTTACCCATTCCTCCCCCCTCCCATTTCCAAAAGTTTCATTTTAACAGTTTTAACAGTTGGGGGGGGGGGGTGTTGAAGCAGCAACTCTTCTTTACATGCAGTATATAATTATGAAAAAATAAATCAATGTAATAAAATGCTTTACCGACCTACCAGTTTTATTTAAATGTTAGGGCAACCAAACTTATTTCCCTCAGGGAATTTGTTTAATTTGTATAATTTGTTTAATACTTGAACCTTAGTCATTATGGTGGTGCCTCCTCTGTCCCCCCCCCTCCAAGCATAAAACCTCTCCCGTTGCATATTTATTTTACACGCCAGCTCCAATCATTTCGAAAAGTTTCAAGTTCTTATCTTATACCACACATTTTTTGGGCGGGGAGCAGGGAGGATTTCTTTGGTAGGGCGGTGAGGGGGAGGAGGAGGGGAAAAATTAGGTAATTACTCAACTAGAATTTCATGATGACAGTGACAGTTATTTTTTTTTTATGCAGCTCCTCAATAAAAAATTTTACCAACCAACCCTAACATGTTCTTAGTAACTTTGCATAAAATCATACTGGAACTACTTCAACAGAAACACGAGAAGAAAACATCATGAAAACTGTAACGTTTTTTTTGCAATATTATTAGCGTTGTAATATTCGCAGAATAATGGGGGATTTCTACCGCGTTGGTTTGTGTACGTTTTCACTATCAACACGCGCGAGCCAAACTGGGATTGAAGCTGCGAGCCTAAGTCTGCCTAAGCCGTCGTAGAGTTAACTGAACCATTCTACAGTATAGACCCACATGGCAATTGAAGAAACCTAACTTAAACCCTGAGAAGGTCTCCATCATTCCATAAGCTAATGTTGGTGTAACAGATTGGTGCATCGGCCTAATTCATCCTAAAGAGGACTGGAACGTATTTCAAGCAGCCAAATTGAACGCTAGATGCAACCCCTCGCTCAAAGTCATTTTCCATCAAGGACTATAAATTACAGTATCCCGTCAAACTAATTCTTAGCTTTTTTTAATAACTTTACTTTGAGCCAAGGTCATCATGAAATCAAAGTAAAACGGGTTCAATTTCAATTTTTATCCTGAACTGGAAGGTACATTTCTGAAGTTTGAAGAAGTAGACCTAATAGTGTACGAGTTCCAGTGATTGTACATGGGCTACTGAACTGGACTTCAAGCAAGCGTCAGTAAGCTTAGTTCTAAGGAAAATTATTTTGGACAGCACTAGCAGTTCAGTAAGTTGTAAGTTTGAAAGTAACTGAATTACGTTTAGTGCGTACAGTATTTATTTATCTAGCCGAACTCTGTTAAGTTTCCATCGATTGGAGCTGTGCGTTGAGAGTGAATAAAAGTGTGTAAGTAATTAACTGCATTGAATTTTTAATGATTTAAAAAAAAAACAGTCAATTTTCTCTAAAGAAGTAAACCTTTGAAAAATTGGTGACAAGATCAAGATTATTCAGTGAGCAGTACATGCACTGATATTTTATTGCGTTTGTGGCTTGACACGAAAAAGCTTCAAATCTTGCTTGAAGCGAAGTTTAATTCGTAGCGGCATTAACTTGAAAGGACTTCAGAACTGAGCAGGACTTCGAACTTGCCCAAGTTCGATGAAAGCGATCTTTGATCTTGCTAGCCTCAAGTTAAATTGCTTTTAATTCCATTTGTTACTTCGTTTATTGCAAGTCAAGTAAGTTTCCAGCAGTGACTGAATATTGTGAAAACGTAGCTCCAAGAATGAAGACAGATGAGTTTCTAAAAACGTTCGTGCTTTGTTCGGATTTTTTTGTAATTCAAGAGAATTATGAGAGCTTGTATACAGCCTATTGTAAAACCACGCTCTGCCCTCATATTGGAAGTCCTGGGCACTCTCTGCAGGATCGACTGACCACCTCTCTATGGACGTGTCCTAGAACTGGGTAGGAGACCGATGGTCTCAATTCCAGATCACAATTCTCGCCCTACTATACAGTTGACTTTGCCAAACCATTAGACGATCATATAGATGGTTGTTCTCTCTGAGGTTACCGGTCTGGTTACGAATTTCTAATGTTTACTTTTTGTATACAGACACATAATTTGTTAATTTTTGGTAATTGCCTAAATACTGTCATCTCCGTTGATTAATTCAGTGAAATATTCATAAATTTCTGTCCGATTTCATCTGCATTCAATATTTTCTAAATCTATTCCTGTGGTACACAAGAAAATTTTTCAATTGTTCGCCTTCGATGGCAAATGGGCTCCCATGCTTCAGTATTGCAACTGAAATTTTCTTGTTGTTGACACTCTAGAATACCTCGTACATCGTTGTGTCTTTGATTTTTATCTTAAATCCAAAATTGAATTTTATATTTGGCTCAGATACATGACATCTCTTCCAAAACCAAACAAAATTCCTGCATATCAGTTGTATTAAAGGAAATGCCTATCAAGCCTGATTATCAATGGATCGTCATCTACGTTTTACGCTGCTCTCAGGTGAAGTCTGGGCGTGATTCAAACAGTTGAAGATGTTTAAAAGTTCAAGTTCTCTCCATGTCTCTGCAGTCTTGACTTCCATAGATATATGTCAACAATGTGTATTGACCAAATCATTGGCTCTTTGTTCGATCAAATGCAAAAATTAATTTACGTATTGCTTCTGCAGTTTTGAATTAAAAGAAGGATAACCATTTCTGGAAGTAGTAACAAAGAACATGATTGAATCCACGTAGTACATAAATTATTCATCACTGACTTAAGCTTAGTTTTTGAATACGTATGTTCCCACTTTCTCAGTTATTAATGATATCACCGTTGGACGGAATTTCTAGTCGGCTATTGTTTGCAATCTTTCTGCATCTTGATCGATCACTTGCTTTTGATGCAGGCTTGCTGTAGGCGTTTTGTTGTCATTACATAAATTTTCATTTGAGTCATCTCTGAGAAACACTGCTCCAGAACAAGTAAAGACATGTACGTGGAGTTGTGAGCACGGAGGGAGTATGCTCTTGTAGTGGCTGAATTAGAGTATCTGTCCCGTTGTAGACCCATATTACTCTGTTTCAAACCATGTATGTGATGTCAGACTTTTCTACTAAGGTTGCCACATCCATCAGTCCCGGCATCCCAGCACTCAACTCACCCAGTCGCAAAACCGTGTGTTTCCGTTCTACTCTTGTATTTACCTACTGCACTGCCTACTTACTGCCACTGCTGGAAATCGGGCTAAAGGTCCGGCTAAAAACACAACGCCTCAGAAAATATTTGAGGTCGGAATTTCATCTTCAAACTGGTCTTTTTCATTTACCAATGTACCCTTTCAGGAAATTTAAAGCAGATTAGAACAAAATTTCAAAAAGTTATCGTGTTTCAAACATATAAACACAATCACTGACAAACAGACACACAAAATCCTTACGCAGTCGTGTATTAAGGCCACACTTCACTTGTCATTCGTCTAATTTTGAAAATTTTATCGAAACCGTATTTCTTCGTCAGTACGGCATACAAAAAAGTGCTCTCTGCTACACTCAAAATTGTAAGTGATATCCACCACTGTAAACTAGAGCTTTAGAACTAAGTTAAGTTTAAAAGAAGTATTTTTTCTTAACTGTAGAGTGTACAAATATTTCGTTTAAATGTTGTCCTTTTCACAGAAAGCACCTACACTTAACTCACAAAAGAGTGCATGTAAACCAGTTTTAGGGTAATTAGTTACAGTAAGCACGTTCCTAAACTGGCCAGAATGCTCAGCGTAATCACCACTGCTTACCAAAGTAGTTCCTAAATACACGGTGAATAAGGTGATAACCAACTCTGATGTCATCGGTGAAGAATCTGGCTCAATGGAATTCATAAACGTTTTTTTTTCTGTTAAATCGAATGAACAAATGTGGAGTTCCTTAAATCCGATTATTTTGGGATAGGAGGAATAATAAACTTTGGCTGATCCTGGTTTCAGTGAAATCTCATCAATGTCAATGGCATTTGTTGTATTTTATGACATTGTGGAGATTTTACTGAAACCAGGATCAGCGCTTGTTTATCGGAGTTCCTGTAGTTCGTCTTCGCTAGGATTATTTATGCGAACAAATGGTGGAAATGGTGGTAACACGGAGCGTTCCAGCAATGCTAGAAGAAGGTAAGAAGTCAATCAATTATAAGTAGCAAATGTAGTTATTGGTCGGTATTTAATTTAACCTGCTCAGCTGCCCTCGAATGGGGGGCAGGGGAGTTGAGGCTTTATGGCACGCCGAGAGCTAGGCTAGGTGAACATATCACTGTGACCATTACGTTCGTAAAACACTTTTTTCGTGGTATTGAACGCCATTTTGCTCATCGAAGCATCAACCAACTCTGTTCTAAAACTTTTGATGTGTGACGTCATTTTCCGTGCAACCGGTCAATTTTGATTGTCATCGTTCACTGAGCTGTTAGATGGGTTCTGAAAGTGTTCAATATATTTATTGAGGTTTAAGTTGAATGAAGCATGCACGGAATACTCCATGTTATCCTAGGAGAAAATTCATTAATTTTAAAGGCCAGTCTTGATGTAACTGTTTAGCCTACTTTAGCCTATTTATTTTTTGTGGAAGTTCATCTCTTTCTGCTTAAATACTACTTCTTTGTGTTTTTATATGTGTCTGCTGTGCTTGCCTGGCCAGAAGACAACTGTGATTATCTGCTGGATCCCGGGCCACGTCGGGGAATGAGCATTCTGATGCTGCAACAAAAGGGGTCCTTTCTGCCCTTCTGTTCACGTCCGAGATTGCTCGCTGCTCCAGGCATTCTCCAGGATTAGCTTTCAATTTGTCTCCGCATTCGCCAGGAAGACGTGTGTTAGTCCATCTGCATATCTCACGGTCCATCATGTTCTTGTCGATTATCACCACCTTGATGGTATTCGTAACCGTTTCCATCTTCTGCTAGATATTGCGTGTCAATTGATGATTCTGTCCGCCTGTTTGAGGTTTTTGAATTTTTGCAGGAGGTACAGGTATACGATACGATATAGATTTGGGTTTTGGTTAATATTTCCATAATTTGGCAACCTGGGCCACTCCATTGTGACTGAAGTTGGCGATAATGGCCTAGCTGTCGAGGTGCCATTAAACTTCAATCTCTCCCTTCCTTTCATGTCCTTCCTTGCTTCCTTCCAACCAAACGTTCTCTGCCGGTCCGTTGCATCACAACCTTTCAGTGATTGTACGTGTGGATGCAAATACCCATAGAAAGAGGAAAACATGACAAACAATGAAAATCATACACTGGAAATAACGTGGTACAATAATGGCACTTTTACGCACCTACGTTTCATCAGAGCGGCTTGATTCACAACCATTTGTGTATATCTTATACACAAATATTTACAAATAGCCACTGGAAATCCCCCTTGATAGAAAATATTTTTTTACCTGGATTGTCATTGACTGTGAAACACCTTGTATTGTACCACTTCAGAAGGATGAGAAAGGAATAGTGCAATGCTCTGGCTATTTGCGCTCTTACGTAGTCAATATTAAGGCCTTATATGTAACGCCATAACATTTAAAAAAGCCTAGAAATGCCATAGAGACCAGTCAACCATGATTTGTCAGCGAATTGTCATCGGCGTGTGTTAAGCAAACTGATTTTTGTTTTCGTAATAGAACGAAAACGTCAAACTGTCGTCACTATCCTTAGTAATGCCGCTTCAATATACAGTAGACTTCGATCACTTTTACTTGGAAATAATAACATTTAATCGGACAAAAAATATTTAACATTATAAAAAGAAAAATATCTACTCCAAACTAGGAAATCGGTTTTGGGCTTATTACAGGTGGAACAGATTGAATTTTATGTTTATGTGTGCCTTAGTCATTTTTTGATTGTCACATAAAATTAGTTTCAGATTGTAACTTGGCTCACACTAAGATTTTCGAGTCAGGTTTTCCAGTTTTAAGAAAATAGCTTAAAAACGTCATGTGTTACTGATTTTTATACCGTACCACTAGAAAGCTTTTATCGAGGCACAAAATTTACTACGTTTGAATGTAAAAATCGGTCTAAAATTGGAGTAGATACCGTGAATAGAATTTTCAAGTTGACCCACACGAGTAGAAGTCGGCGTAGAAAATGTTGGAAGAGACATTGCTCTATATTTAGAAACTAAAATACTTTCTAACTCTTCTTTTTCGACGCCATCACGTTAAGTTTTCACTTTCTCGATAATTAATTTACATTTCCGTAAGCATCGTGGTTTTAATGTTGCTGGAGCATTGAGCCTTTATGTCTGGGATCCAC
>JAHWFP010038967.1:10106-26524 GCA_023313725.1 Lithobius niger | reverse complement strand
TTAAGGCTTACGTTGAAAACTGTCTGCCAAAGCGACTTACTAACCTCCCCAAATTTTCCGTTCTTACACGCCATATTTTATTTCGTTTTTACGCCAATTTGGACAGCTTTGTAAAGAAGCCAGACTGTAAAAAGAAACGCATTTATTGTTTTCATAAAAAAAAATATTGGTTTAATTAACTCCGCCTTTGAAAATGTGGCTATTCACATTTGAAAATGTGGCTTTAAGTGTACAGCAAAACTGTCGGAATCACACACACATGACAAAAAAAAAATCCTATTTTTAGCAGGGGGCTGATGGAACAAGTAATCGATAAACATCATTGGCCCTGACTGTTATGATCGCAACCCGTTCTGCTTCAAGGCTTACACGATCGACAACGACAAAGTCCGATCATTTCAAATTATTAATCGGGGATTATTGGATATCGCTTCCTCTCTGAACGATGCAGGTGTCCTTGCACTTACACTCAAACGTTCTCTGGTCAAGGCGTACCTCAATTAACATGTCCTTCATGGTGGAGTCACGTTTTTATATTTGGCAGGCTTAAAGCGTTTCGCATCATTTTGTGTTTTGCCTCTAGTCGGAGAAAATGGCGTTTCATTTTGGCGTTCGTGGTGTTTGAATGGTAGCAGAGCTTAGCTTAGTACCTGACCCGTAACTGTAAAGGGTAGTGTGCGAGATTACCAAACCTTTTCAGCGCCAACAAAATCTAGTCTGGCCCAGGGAACGTCTGCTTTTGGGTTGGTCCATTCAACGCAAAGCGTCAGAGCTATAGCAGAGCTATTCCCCGTCGTGTATGGCGAGATTACCCAAGATGCCGCAGTAGGTGACGTCGTTGCTTCCAAACCAGAACAGTGGCGTACTTCCACCGTGCCCACTTATAACGTTCCTCTCCGTCTGTTGACATGATACAAGAAACGCAGCACATTTTTCAGTCGCATTGGTGATTGGATTCAGGTAGCTAATGCGCCGTAAAAGAATTTAAACGTTTGGAGAAGACTGGCTTATTTTTGATAATAAGAGTTCATTTGTTTTTAGTTCAGCTTTGAGTCGATTCGTCCAATTCGTTCGGCAAAACCAACAACCAATGACAAGCAAGCATCAGTAAAAATAGCGCCAACAGTGACGTCAGACGCGTTTGAGTTTTGCCGATGTATCTCGTAAAAATCTCGCACTCCAGCTTAGTATTCAATGGATCGACCCTACAAAAGCACAGATACACGATGAGATCTAGATTTGGAGTTTGCTTACCATCTGTGTAATAGGCGGCGCAGTGGCAACCCAGACCACTGCACTGTGACTGAGGCTGGCGCTCATGACCTAGTTGTCGACGCGCCATTAAACCTTAACATCAAAGGTCCCTGGTCTGGCCTATTCTTGCCAATATTCCCACCCCACCCCTTCCGACGATCTGAAGTTTCCCGATTTTTGTTTCAGATTCAAAAACGTTTAGTGAAATTCAGCCTGTGTTTATTTAAACAACATTAGTTCTTATCCGTGTCACCAATAGTACTTCGTAGGTTAGTTTAAAACCACACATTGTTACGACGATCAACGAAACTTCATTATCTACTGCAGCAAGTCCCTATGATCTGAAGGGAAGTTGTAATAAACTTTATGAAATATCGAAGCTTTAATCAACTTTCAAACATTGAAATTTAAAAAAAAAAACCATCGTCAGACGCGCTATAACTACACTGCAGGATGCAAGGAAAGCATTTTTTAAACTGTCAGGCCCTAGTTTTAAAGTATGGAAGCAAAGACGTGTTTCGGCACAAGGATAGTAGCAGCAATATTCTACCAAAATAAACCCTTCTTTCTCGTGAGGTAATGAAGCAATTGACACAACAACAGCCACACAAAACGGAAAGGTGCCAAATAATAAATCGTAAGGCCACTCCTTCGAAAGAGGCGTATTTTGCGCATGCAACGTAAAAAGCAACCCCACCACGGGTTGTGGGCTTTCCTGCACAACACACTCGAACGACTGAGCCTCTGAGGTTTTTCAGTTAATTTTACTGCCTTCAAATATGACTGAATTGCGCGCCCGCTAACTTCACAGTTCCAATATCAACAAAGTGACGGATCGATGACGAAATTCAAGCGGCTTCAAGGAAAACATCCAATTGGGTATATACAAAGCTGTCAAAATTGTTGGAAAAAATAAAGCAGGAATACCTAATAGATATAAGTTTAGCGACAAGAAGAACAAAACGTCAGAGAAACAGTTGTTCAATGAACAGTACAGCTAACCCTCCCCCCCCCCCACTCCCACCCCAAAAAATCCTGTCTGTTTGGCTGTCTGCAAGATTTACAACACTTTGTTCAATTCATTCCAAATTTTCTGCACATATTTTGGTCTCTATTTGTAGGGATCGACCGATACAGAAAAATACCGACCGATCCGATACCGATTTTCCCCTCACACGCCGATCCGTTACAGATCCGAAAAAAAGTCAATGGGTCAGAAAGTCAAACGCATACTTCATCATTATGAAACTGGTGTGCAAGAAAATTAAATTTCTAATTTTTTTTCCTCAGTGGTGGCAGATCCGCAAGTGTACCTTCGACTGTAAAAAAAAAAAACCCAGAGTATACTGCAGATAGGCCTAATCCCAAGAAAGACAACGAACCAAAATGGAACTATGTACGAAGAAATCTAGCCGTGTGTATTTGTTACGATGAGTCTTTTGATGTCTGGCAGCGTGCCTGCGATGCACGAGCCGTTGACGTATTTGTTGTGACAACCCACCGTTCCTCCTATTTCCCACCATCAAAAAGTCCGACAACTTTGTCAAACAAATTCTACAAAAAGTGGGTTAAACTTAAGCCGCATTGACAATGGGTGTCAATCACATTTTACTAGGAAACTTACTTTCAGAATTATTTATAAATAAAATAAAACCTAGAGCCGTGTCGAAAGCGTTTATTTTTGACTTCGTGTTGTCAACTCTATCTAAGCAATTCGAAAAAGGATTATGTATGAAACTAGCACACACGTAAGGGACCGGTCGTTATGTATCACGGGTGGGGGAAGGGTAGGGGGGGTTGTAAGAAATGGGTACATTCATTAAACTGAAATCAAAAAGAACAAGAAGCGTATAGTATTAAAGCCAGAACTGGAAACGGTAGTGATGAAGATGTGCTGGACTCGATTTCCCATGTAAAAACCAAAAGTGGCAGAATTGCTGGGGGGGGGGGGGGAGATGAGGCTTAATGGTGGCAGAATTGCTAGCTCATGGAAAAACAGAAGTGAATTCTTTACTAAGAGGTAGGCCGACTACGCATACTTTTAATTTTGTAGAGGGAATGGGGGAAGGAGGGCTGAAAACATTTTACTAAGTGTAGGGGCATTCTGTTCAGTTGCCCCCCTCCCCTTCTGCTCCAGGCAGTTTGGGGTGGTCTGAATGTTTTGGTATCGCGTACAAAAAAACTGCCCCTTCGCACAACGATACATATTGACTGGTCTATGATGCTCACGATCACAGAACACAGAACTTAAGCTAACTAGTTGAGATGGTCGATAAATGGAAGGGGAAAGTCCCTAACAGACATGTCAATCAGGATAGTGTGAGAGACTATCCATCAGAGAATCCTTAGCAGCTATAGATCATGTTATTGCCAGCATCGGCCCTTGCCATGATCGGAGATTTCGCAGTTCTGATCCCTAGGTCTCCCCTACTCCCAGCTTCTAAACTTCCAGTAAAATTTGAAATTGGACGGGTTCGTCAACAAACGTGTACACGACCATGAGAAACCAAAGACGTTTCCGAAGAAATTCAAATGCATGCCGGTATACCTCGTAACAAGATTTGAAGATTAAAGACGGGAAAGCCAAAGGCTCACAAGAAATAACTAAATACAGATGCAAACCTATTTACGTTGCCTTTTGGACTTATATGTCACACTGCCTGAGCGGAGAATCGAACCCAGGACCTTTGGAACCAAAGACCAAGGTCCTACCGCTGAGCCAGACTGACACGACCAAAAGGAGACGTTTCCTTTTGGCCGTGTCAGGCTGGTTCAGCGGTAGGACCTTGGCCTTGGTTCCAAAGGTCCTGAGTTCGATTCCCCGCTCAGCCAGTCTAACATACAAGTCCAAATAGGTTTGCATCTGTATTTAGTTAAGACTTGAAGAAATAAACTAGACTGATTTACTCAAACAATCCATTATAATCAAATACCTCACTATTATTATAACTGTAAAGAGAAAGAAAGCTTGGATTTTTCAAGACAGAAAGTGGACAGGTTCCTTCTACGAATGAACCGGAAATAAACCAACCAAATGTGAAGAAGAGGATCGAAGCTAAATTGAATGAATTGTTCTATGCCACAGAATTAGGGGGTAGAAATTTTATTTGTAGTTTTTAATACCAATCCATTTTATTGTGCACGGAAAAAGCTCACTCTTGCTTAAAGGGGCTCCCCTCCTTGCCATTTTACCACCACCTGCTGCAGGGCTCAGTACGCACCGTGGAGCGATACTTAGTTAAGGAGGTCCGGGTGTATGGCCCAGCAAGGCAGCAGGAGAATATAGTTCCTTCTTTAAGCGCGCGATTCCACTACAGCCTGGTACATGCCAAAAGTAAGTCTTAAGTATCCAACAGTGTTTCTTCTCACTGCTATACCTGAGAATGGGTTTATACCAAGGGATTAAGGGGAGGTGAAAAGCCTTGTCACTATTTGGAGTAGCCTATGGAGACAAATTTATACGTAGCATACATCCCTATGAATGAAATGCCTAAAGTCCCGTCCAACAACCTCGCAAATTTCAAATCAGTGACCTACAGTACTCATCTGGTCTCCCAGTCTATCTTGGCAACGGAAAGGGAGGGGGGGCCAGGGGGAAGGAGGAGGGGGGGGGGGGGATACAATGGATGAGTCTGCCTACTTTTTATCGCACCGGACATCTTCTTTTCTCCCGACTGACTGACTCTTTTCCCAGGAAGCGTGGGAATTCACGAAAATGACAAGACTAACTTTCTCTCTCTCTCTCTCATCTCACAAAGCCACTTTAGTGAGCTAGTAGCTTATGAAAATTTTAGCAGCAAATGGTGACGTAAAATGACGTTCTTGGTTCCAACACCAAAAATGTAGCGAAACCAAGACATTCAGACCTGACTAAATTTTACAAATACGGAAAGGATCCCTTGAAATAACTAGGCTTCAAACGATTTCGAGAGTTAAAACAAAAACTGGACAATGCACGGACATGCTTCGCTGATAAGCAATGCCGTATTTACTGCAGGTGGGACGAGGAAGACATTGTTTTTTATGCTCGAAACCCAAAACAACAGAAATTGGAACAATGCACGATTGTCTAACAAACAGTTTGCAATTACAAGAAGGAAATCCAAATGGAATCGCAACAATAAAAGTGACGGGAGATCACGAGAACGCGTGCTTACAATTCCTTAAAATCAAAAGTTAGCAACACTAAAGGGGGTGATATCCAGTTGAGGTCTAAACTAGCCCCTGACTAGCTTAACCCTGGATCTAACTAAAATTCGACCTGGGAGTTAGTAAACTGGAGAAAAAAAGTTGGTGATATATATCCATGTTGGACTAAGTTGGGGTTTTGTTAGCTCTTTACTCCTTAGACCTCAACCTTCAGGCTAAATTAGCCCTGTTAATACGTTGTTAAAATTCAGGAATAACGCTAATACTAGATGGATATCACCACTTTTTACAGCGCGGGGCTAACTGCTCAGTGCTAAGTTAGTCCTCGACCTTCAGGCTAATTTGGCTAAATATTGCGTAGCCCTCAACTTATTTCGTGATGGATATCACCAATTTTCCTTATTACCGAGTTTAGCCAAAAGGTTAACGTTAACCCTCAACTGGATATCCCCACCGTTAGGAACACAGAAAACATCTATCATACACGATGACTGAAGTCCTCACTCCAGCAAAATTTCGCAAAACCGAAAAATGAATATCTCCGTTCCTATTCAATATTTTTCGACGAAACTTGGCCATATAGTAGATAAGTACGGAAGGAATAATTATACCAAAAACTATACAATTATGTGTAATTGTAAAAGTAGGAAGCCACACGTAATTCTGAGTAAATTTGAAAACTGTTCACTTGTTGTTGTGGGTCTTGTTGTTGTTGTGTGACACCGTTTCAGAAAAAAACTGCTGCACCTACGTAAAATCTGAAACATGATCTAAGCCAGAAGATTCCCTGGCCTTCATCCTCACAGAGACCACTTTTGCAATTGGTCGAGCCATTCCGGAGTTCCCGAAGGCAGAAAGGGGTGCGACGTGCGACTACGTCGCAGATAATCTGGCACAGTCGCAGACAAAACGTGCCATTTTGACCAAATTTCTGCCGTTTCGCCAATTTTTGACCGATTTGGACATTCCAATACACCATTTTAATCGTCTCGACGAGACCTTTCCGTTGGTGGAAGAGCCAGATTAATAGAATAAAGCACTGAAAGGTTATTCAGTAAAAACCAATAAACATGAACGCAGCCATACGAAGATTAGCTGCAGATAATTTTTCCCTGACAATTGGTGTCGCAGACAGTGGCAGAAAATTCTGCTTTGGGGCCGGAGTTATAGGACCCTAAACGATCATTTTGATTGTTTTACATTGTTTTGTCCGTGTACATTTTAACAAGTAAAATGAAACTTCAATCGTATAATCCTTTTTTTTTTACGGTACACTTGACGTTTTTGTTTGTAACATATATTTGGATTGTCCGAACCATAGGCAAACATTGTGACAGCCAATCATAACGACGCACGTGGTGACATCTGGCGTCGATGCCAAACAATACTAACACCAGAACCAGGGCAGGTTCAAATTAATTGCCTACTTGTTTTAGTTATATGGAAAATTTGTTAAAAACACTTCGGTTCCAAAGCTATTTTAAAGCATAGAAATTCTCACGTGGGCGTGTGGTGAGCTAAGAGACGGTGAGCAGGGGAGTTCTTGCCCCATACGGGAAAACGGGCGTTTGCCCATGGGGCCTGCGTTCGGAGGGCCTGTCTGGGGCCTATTGATATTTGCGAAATGCCACAAGAGAAGGGCCTATGTTAACCATTTTCCGGGCCGAAATGGCTCTCCCAGTACGCCCCTGGTGGTGAGCGCGCGTAGCTGAGACCGACATCTACCTAGCAGACCAAACACCAAACTCACCAATGCAAGGCCAGTTGAGATTGTTGTGTGCTTCCATTGGTTGCGACAGTGCGACAACAAACGGGGCTGTGTGAAAACATGGCTTCCTACTAAACCGGATATGTTATGCCGGAAGCAGCTTGTCAACCTTTAAACCCGTGAAATTATAAATGGCTTCCAAATTAGCTGCGACTAACTGGCAACGCTTCAATATGCCACATAGACAACTAATTATAACTAAAACGTAAACGCCTTTGGAATAGGAAAACGCGAAACCAATAAAAAAAAGAAAGAGCAATTTATTCCCCTTGTGGAAACCGTAAACCTCAGCTATAATTTGAAAGGGTTGGATGAGAAACAGTGCTGTAGTTTTAAAATGAATGCAAAAGTCAACATACATTTGGAATACTAGTGTTCGATTCCCAGTCAGAATAAGATTATATAAAGGAAACCGAAAAACAATCCAAACAGTGGCTATCACGCACTAGGAATAACTAGTACAGTAAGCCACCTTTTTACACTTTCGTGTCATTAGACTGGCATGACCAGGATTCGAACTGACAACCCAATTTGTCCCCAGATCACTGTGGCCACTCCTCCATTGGCTTAGTTTAAGGAAACACGGACAATATTAGGACGGATAACGACCATATAGAAACTATATAGTAAAACATCATCGTCTTTCCTTTACTTACTCGATTAATTATTTTTCCTTGCAATACTTTATTATTTTTATGATCTAGATTTTTGCTTTAATTTTGCTGTCATCACTTAAGATGATTAGGATCGGGTGCAAAAACGAAATTGGACGGAAAATATATAACTTAAAACAAACCATTCGTCTACTCGCTAAAATTTACAGCTTGTCTCCCGCCGCGTTCAGAACGCATTCTAATTGTGTTGAAAGTGCGCAAGTTTATGACGAACATCGTTAGCGCATGCGCCTTGAGTCTTTTTGTTGCAGCGTTTCGTTTCTGTAAAACGATAAAGAACTTGTTGACGGACAACAAGATCGTAAATTTTTGGCCAATCAGATAATCTAAATGACGGTCAAAGGTCACCAGACACGGATAAAGAAGGAGAAAAAAAAAGGCGGCTACTGTGCATCAGTTAGAACGGTTCAGTTACTAGAAAATACAAGCAAAAAAAATAAGCTAGCTAAAAAAAAAAAAAGGACATCATGTTACAAATTTATTACTAGCGGAATGAATTAAAGCTAGAATGACAAAATGCCTCAACTTCGAAAATGCAAGAAATGAAACCCCAATTCCGTTTGTTTTCGGATTTACGCGTTAGACTGTTACAGCAGGGGAACTGTCATCCTGCACAAGTCACAAATTGTAGCGATTGTTGATAAAGACTGAAGTGGGTTGAAAATTCTTAAAAATAACAAATTTTTTTTCAATTATAACGAAAGTAAAAAAACAATTGTAGTGATATTGCTTTAGTAAAAGCACCGTTACCAGAAATTTGTTTCCTCTTTATTTTTTTTTAACGAATTTGAGATTCTTAATTTTAATTTTAAGGTTCTGTTTGTCCTATGCACATTTCTATTTAATACCCATCTGTCAATTTTCAACAAACTAGGTTGAATAGTCTCTTTGAAATCTAATTCCAGACAACTCTTTAACACACGCACATACTAGTAATCCTGTCCCTACTTGATCATTACTTGGTCTTTTCTACACGCACGTTTTTCCTAAATTTTTCAAACTAGAACTACGTCATTCAAAACCGTTTTCAGTTGATACCTGAACGTGGTATGTTTAAAATTTGACGCTTGTCAGAAGAAGGGGAGCTTTGGAAAGTTGGAACTAGTTTTCACATTTATATATTTATTTTCCAATTTCACAATTCGTCTGAAAACGAGGAAAAGATTTTTTTGTAACGTATTTCCCCATCATCTATGGTCCATTTTCGATGGTTAAACCACGAGTTAAATTTCTTTTTTTTTTTTGCAATAATTACTGCTTTTCATGGCTTCTGAGAGCATCTAAAGACATAATACCATTTTTTTTATGTTTGTACACGATCAAAGAAGCAATTTTTTACGTAATTAGAAATTTAAATAATAAAAATTGCTCATACCCCGCCCCCCCCCTTTAAAAACAACATTCGGTATTAATTAAATATCATTTTACAGACCAAATAGGGCCTAGGTAATTTAAATTTTTAATTTTTTTAATTTTCGAGTGTTGATTTACTGTTAGGAGTTTCATAAAATGTTTTCGTTTCGTACATCTGGTGTTTCCATCTACGCCCGAATTAAAAAAAAAAAAAAACACCAGTTGCCCTAAAATAGTAGAAAATTACGTCAAGCTGTTAATTTAAAGTCACATTGGTTGGACGTAAAGGACTGAGGAAAACGAGCCAAGCAATGAAAATCAGACGCTAAAACGTATATGTTTATTTACTCTTTGGATTTGTAATGACTTTTTTCTTTTAACGGATTAATGACTTTTAACGGATTAATATTTATAATTCGTATTCGTCGTCAACAGTCGTCATAATTGTGTGAATTTTCTAAGTGCATAAAGGTGAACTTTATGCCTAACTCAGAAGAGGGCCTACACCGTGTCTTTATTACATCATTACAAAACGTTTATGTTGGTATTTTCCCTCAATTCATTTACACTTTGTACGGCAATTATACTCTTCACTTCGATTCACATCGACCTTAATAATTAGAATAACTGACTGATAGTTAGTAAAGTCAATACTAAACATGCAAGTTAGGCTTAATCACAGGCTGCATTCCTGGTCCGTTGCAGCAATATCTTTTCAAAGCAATTCAGACCAATTTTGAGTCTTTGGGAAACTAATAAAGGATATAATTTCGAAATGTTACTAAGAGAGTGGTGAGAACACAGAACCCGACAGGTGTTACTATATAGTGCTATGAAGTTGTGTTAGTGCCGTGTCCAAAACTATGAAATATCTAAGAACGAAAACAAGGTCTGCCTGAATACAGTGGTAATTTCACAAAATTCGTAATGTAATTCCCTGCTGCTTCTAGTTTTCCTCTACGTAGAAGTATATCTACAAGACATTCCACGTTTTCATAGGCACTAATAATTAGTGTTAGGTGACACGTCTATTCTTTTTGTACTGCGTAATAAACCTAACTACTGATACAATAGGTATTTTGCAAAATTCTTATTTTTTGGTTATATTTTTGGCAGCCTAATGACAGGATGCTCCAGTATTAGTCAGCTAACAAACATTTTATTTTTTATTTTTTTCTTATTTATCAAACATGAATGATTATAAACAATTGGAAAGCTGTTCTTATAGGAAAGTTAACCTTTCTTCTACACAATATTTAGAATTTACCATTACAGGTCTTATTATCACTTGTGCTTATGAATAACATGAACATTAGTGTTCATTTAAACGTTTTTTTAGTAATTGGAGGTCAAGTAAAAATTGAAACCATTAAGGAGTTTTGTCTTCCAGCCAGTGATCTAAAAAAAAAGAGGTGTGATCCCAACTCTCACCCTCGAATTAACTAGATATTTTTATACTTTAACGTTAAATAATGATAAAATTGTGAACTACCATGTGAGGATACACAGTACACACTTAGTGCTACCCTGTAAGGCTTGGCTTTCGCACGGAAGATGACGTTGTGGTAGTAATATAAATCTCTCCCCTAAAAAAAACTTGTTGAGGATTCCCGCTAAGCACTTCGGCCGTTTAAAGCATTGATATCAAACGCCCAGCGCTTTCGCCAAGTTAATCTCACCGAGGAAAAGTTCAAAAAATTAAATGAAAAATCTGAAAATTGCTTCCTGCCTAATTTTCAAGTATTTCTTTAACGTTTCAAGTCTTAGTCAGCGGGATTAATTTGACAAAAGAGTTTGGCGTTTGGTATCACAACTTCAAACGACCGAAGAGCTTGGTTGGAATCCTTAACAAGTTTTGTTTTGGGGGAATATCCCACATTTTTGTTACGAATTGATAAAATCCACTTATTTTTTCTTAGCAATTATGAGGTGAAAAGCCAAAAAATCCAATTTTACGGTCCCTTTTTTTGTGTTTTTTTTTTTGGGGGGGGGGGAGGGCTCTAGTATGTTTCCACTAGTAGTTCTACGTGTCTTAGTATTCGTCGAGAAGCCCACCTAACTCGCCTTATTTTTCAAAAGGAAAAGAAATAATTCTTCTAAGCAAAATGTGTTGTTCATTTTGTATTTTTGAAGCACAATGCTGTAACTTCCTTTAAAATAGCATTGAGACTGACTGATAACTTTGAATTTAGCATCCCCTAAACCCCAAACCAGCAAAACGCACGTCCACGGTTAAATTATAGTTATCTGAGAATTTTCACCTTTATGCATCGCATGGAAGAAAATTTATTTTCGTGAAATTGGCGAGTAATTAGGCAAATATAACGTTATTCACACATTCTTTCTACAAGGAAGCCTTAAGCTGTGTTACTAATAGTAACTTTTATGTTGTCAGGCGCCCAAAGTCTCCCGATCAAAGTAATTTTCAGCCTTTTCTGTCGCATTGTTATTTATCCTCAGATGCCTGACAACAGCCAAACTGCCGCAGATGTAAAAGACACAGGTGTCTAGTTATCGCCATGCTCACATATATTTTATCTCGATAGGACGGACGTTAATGTTATCGTTGAATTTTTGTGGGCGGAACACTAGCGTGTTTCTTAATAAAGCAGATTTAGTCCACCGTATTAGAGAGGAAAGGGAAGCGAAATTAGGATAAATTAAATAGAGTAACTCAGTTGGGTTTATTTCAAACGCAAGGAGCCCCTGGGGGAGGTAAGGGATGGGGAATAAATATAATGTTTTACTGCTCCATATTATTTATTCGACCAACCACCTCCCCAGAGGTTCCTTGTGTTTGAAATAAACTCAACTGAGTTACTCCATTTTTATTTATAGTCATCTCGCGTCTCTTCCCATGTTAATACCATGGATTACTTTGTTTATATTGCTACCACAACGCCATCTTTCCTGCAGAACACAAGCCTTGCAGGAAAGCACCCATATGTTCCCTGCTCTTCCTTGCATGGTATATTATGTGGGTACAAATTTATAAAACTTAAAACAGACGCAGTCCTCAGGGAATTTTTAAGCAATTTCTTTTAAACCCAACATTGTCTAGACGTGGATATCTCAGAATCGTCATATCATACCTTTGACTATCATGTAGCCTAAGCACTATCGTATAAAAACCCAATAAAGGTAATGCGACTCATCAAGTTTTAGCCATAGAAAGTAGTGATATCAGAGCCAAAATGGCTGCCACCAAGTTTGTGGTCCGAACCGTGATCACTCAAGTTTAACTGACAGTTATCAGTTAAGGTTGCGTAACGAGGGTTGGGACGGAGAACTTGGTGGCAGCCATTTTGGCTCTGATATCACCACTTTATGTGACGAAAACAGGACGGATCTCTTTGCTCTTATGGGGTTCTTGTATGATATCACCCCTTTTGGTGGTTTTGTGATTTTGCTTTAGTGAACGTATTAATTGTGAGCTCCCTATACGTAACCCGGTTCTTAAACAACCTAGTCAAAATCTTAACTTTAGTATGATTAATGGTCGCTGATAATTATATTTCCAATAAATGAAAATGAAAATAATTGCTGCAAATAATATGAATGGAGATCTGCTAGCTTTTCGTTAATTTTATGACGTGTCTCGGGACTACTTGCCGATTTATTTATTTAGTCTTGTCAACCCTGGGTCTTTCTTTACAAAGCAGAGCTTACGTCCTGATTAAGTGCTATCTTCTACCCTAATTCTACCGTGTTATACCCTAAGTCTACCTTGTTTTCGTTCCTCTATTCAACGATAGTGCTAAGAGGAGAGTGAGCTAGGTGATGTGAGCAGAGGTCGTCGCATAGCGGGCTTACCAGAGCTCGACCTGCTTTTCGTCCGGGCTCGGCTCTGTAAAGTCTTTGCGCTGAAGACGCTCGCGCTCGGGTGAAACGAGTAGGAGCCGTGGCCGCTCAACTCGGCGTGGGAGGTGGGGGCGGAGGGGTTGGGCATGTAAGCCGAAGCATACATAGCCTGATGGTGGGAGTGATGGAGCGGATAGCTGCTGTTGTTGGTACTACCTTCACGCGGCTTGCCGGAGGAGGCGAGGGAGGAACCGAGAGCCGTAAGCATGGACGACCCGCACTTGTCCGAGTGGTCAGCCACGTGTGCGGCGTGAGCGGCGGCGGCTGCTGCGGCGGCGGAGTGGTAGGGGTCGCCGAGCCCCGCGTGCGCGGCGGAACTCGTCACTGTGTCCGGTGTGGCATCTTTCGGAGGGGTAGGGGGAAAGCTGAAGAGATGTGGACTAGAGTGGGAAAGGGTTGTGGCAGCCATGGAGCTGGCCGTCGGGTGCACGGACAGCGGGGCGGTCGGGCTCGAGTGCGGGTGGCCCCCCTTGGACGGCCCGAACGGGGAGCACCATGCCGAACCGTGCGCCGGATGAGGCACGACCGGCTTGCTCGCTTCACCCAGCCAAGGGTGAAGAGGGGAGTGGAAGTGCGGCCTGCACACCTGGCTACTGCCCATGCGACCTGCAAAGACACAAATGACAAACATTAGTAATTTTGACAAGAAACTTTTGCATTGAAACATGGTAAACGTTAAAAGCCATCAAACACAACACGATAATGCACAAAGCAGCAAATTTACACCACCGATGAAGCATAGCAACCTTCGATATTTCGAAAGGTGTCCTCCGCCCTTCATCAGAGGACACACGAATTTCAAAACTTGACGATAAAGCATGAAATCCTCCGAATTATCGAGTACCTCGCGTTTTGAGACCTTGTGCGTTTTCATCAAGTTAACACTCAATAAGAAATATGTTGCAAACAAGTTTACATTAGATCTAACAGAACGGAAGGCCAAATGGGCTCTATTAGTGATAAATACAGATGGAACTCTATTTCCGTTGCGTTTTGGACTTTTGCCCGACTCCCTAAGGGGTTGAGGCTTAGTGGAGCGTCGACAGCCAGGTCATTAACGCCAACCTCAGTCACAGTGCAGTGGGAAGGCCATGAGTCTGAACGAAAGGCCGGAAGTTCTATCACTCAAGCCGTAGCGACACAGCCTGTCAGTGGGCATAAAATTATTAGCCGTGATCGTTTCCTTAAAAAGCAAAGAATGCGTCAGAATGGCTGGACGGTAAGTTTCGAAATTTGGTCTCATTTCCCGCTCAGGCAATCCAAAGAACAACGGAAATAGGTTACCACCTGTATTTATTTACTTTCTACACGAGATGTAACAATGTTTTTCATAATATATTCATTTGTAGTACTTGGTTGGTATGAGAGTTGTGGTCATTATGTTGAACATGTAGCCTATGTGCGTGTCTGGACTGAATGCTCAATAAAATTCAGGAAATACGTGAACGTTTCATGGTCTTTACTCTAGACTTAACAGGCGTCGACATCGATACCGTGGGTATCGAATCGGCTCGACATCGGTCACAAAGATACATGCTAATACCGATAGTGGGTTTTGTCTGCCACGATTTGATTTTAAAACCTAATTAAAATCTCTACGCCTAGAAAAGTAATGTATTAACAGTACTGACATGTACGCAGTTCTGCAGAAATGCAACAAATGTCAAAATCCTATTGCCCTGTGTTGAACTGTTCGGTTGAATTGTGAACAGGAAAAAAAAACACGATCTCAACATAAGGCACAAACGTTACTAATAAGAAAGCCTGAAAACGACCACGGAACAAAAATAATCCACAAAATATTCAACACGGAAAACTTGAGATGAAAATGAATGCCTACGATAAGTGTCTCGACTTGGACGAGACACCCTGCTTATGGCGCGTCACTAATTAAACTGTGGTCAGGTTAATTAAACTGTAGACCTTCATTCTTAGCGTACATAAATTAGTTTCTATTTTGAAGAAACGCCTATAAACCGTCCAACTAATTTGTAATTTTGTTTTTTTCTCCAAACCACGACAAACAAACAAACAAACTAACAAATAAAGAAGAAGGGCCATTTCTCCTTTCCATTCGTGTCATTGTCTTGGTTGGTAGAGTGGACACAATGCGTCAGACTAAGTGTCATCTTATTACGCCTAATGCGCAAAATGGAGAAGAGTAGGCCTAATCCCACAGAGCGGTTTGTTTTCTCTCTGCAGTAGCCACAGGAGCATTTGGACATTTCGCAGTGGGTCACTGAGCAACGACTCGCAGTGAAACAAGAGGACTGCGAATTGGACCGCCGTTTTTGCTGCTACGCTGGTTAGAAGGAAAACGGCCTTCCGGTTATAAGCCTGGTTAAAACCCTGGTCAGCGAAAATAATTAGTAGGCTATACTTCTCGTTATTGCCGAATTATCCAGAAAAGAAGTGTAGAATTCTGTGGTAAAGGTTGCACTTAGCGGCCGACCACGTTTTGCGTGACAATTGTCAGGCATGGAAGAAGACGTCAGGAGATTACGGCTTGTAAATTCCTTGATGGTGTCTGCCTTAAGCCATTTTTTATTGCGGCAAATTTGCACTTGGAAGGCAAGCTCAAGAGAATTCAAAATTTGGTTACAATGATTTATATTCGGTAAATAATAGGTTTAAGACAAATGCATGGCCGTCACGAATGTACATCAGTGGTTGCGCTACGGGGAACCAAAGGTGGGCATTCCGACCCCCTCCCCCTGTAAATTTTAAAACTTCAAGGCTATAGAGGCATTTCAATCTCTGGTATATTAAATTGCAAAAGTTTAAATTTCGCACACCAATTGGCCAAGCGGAAGGCGAGGCCCTAATACTCCACTGAATTTGAATTTTTTTTGTATCTGTTGTGGGTAGGTATGTTTTTTTTTTGTTTGACACACGATAACGTTGGCATGATTTTGTTCCGATTTGGCTCAAATTTGCTGACAAGGGAGGTTGAAAGAAACGAGTTCTAAGATGAAATTCAAACCGCAAGTATTTTAAAGGTGGGGGCCGGAAATCGACGTAAAGCACTGGGCAGAAATATAAGTTGAGCAGCTAAGCACTGCCTGGTGGAGCACTGGGCAGAAATCATGCTTCTGTTTTGTGAATATGGAACATAAACTAGTGTAGTATACCATCTCTCGCTCGGACAAGTAATCGTGGGCTTCGAACTCAAATGGGACTCATTTCACCCAAATCTGCAGGTGCGGAAATCCTATAAGTCACAAAATACAAATTCCGGTTGATCTACGTTGGTATACGGCAGCTAATACCGAAAATATGTCTAATTCACGAATTCAGCTTCAGAACCCAACTGATGAAAAGATGATCAAGGTACGGGGTGGGGGAGGGGGATGATATAT
>JAHWFP010038967.1:0-10096 GCA_023313725.1 Lithobius niger | reverse complement strand
GATGAAAAGATGATCAAGGTACGGGGTGGGGGAGGGGGATGATATATTGGCAATAATCGTATATTTTCCGTTTAACTCTATGGCTGCAGCTATACCCCCACGCCCACTCAAGTTATTGCGGCAAACCCCCACCTCCAAGCTTATTCTACAGTTTCCAATAAAGTCATGAAAAGAACTATGGAGGTGCTAAGAAGTTAACTAGAGGACCCCATATGTTCCAGGAACCTACCACACGATTGGAAAAAGCAACTCCATAAACACGTTGAGGTCAAACAACTTTATCATCACCTTCTGTTATAACTAATGGCTTGAAATGGAGCGAGGTCCCATTTCCCTTGTAAACAATTAGGGTGGTCAATGAACAAATCCTTCTAAGAACGCCATTTAATCGCCGTTTTCTTCTTGGTGTCGATAAAAGCAACATTTCAAAGAATTGCTATCGGAAGCTACTTCCCGTCCAGACCATGGCTGCTTCCGGTAGACCACCGACTCCCGATTCATCAGTGCAACTCTCCAGTTTTCAATTTTTCATTTGTTTGTACCCGATTTTAACGTTTTTGAATTCCTGACTTCTAGTTTTTAGTGTTATTATTGTTTAGTGATAGGATATTGTTCACCAGTCTTTGTAGTAGCATAATTCACAAAGTCAGAAATAATGAGATAAAGAGAAGGAAAAAACACCAAGACTCACAGAAGGGGGGGGGCGGCGTGGCGAGGGGGCTTAATGGCGCGTCGACAGCTTGGTCACAGAAGGCAAGCAGACAAGCCGGACAGAGAGACACTAGACAAGCAGACACCATAACAAATATGGCCACGTGGGTTTTTCGGGTGTTATTAAGATTTTACGGATTTTATTGTGTTTTTCGGATTTTGTTGAGTTTTATCGGGTTTAAGTTAGGCTTCCGTGTTTATGAGTGTTTTGCAAGTAGCTTAATTCTGCTCGTTAAAGGGTACATACATAATAAATGTTATCACTGTTGTGATTAAGAAAAACCTTTCCTTACAAGCAATCAACGAACAGCTTCAAAATAATTAGTAATTTACTCCAAAAATGTAATATTAACCTTTTTCTAAAGATTAACATCCAGAGGCTGGATGAATTTTTAACATTGTGAATTACATAATCTATTTTTGCAGTGCAGGTCAAAAAAAAAAAAGGTAAAATAGGTGAATTTTTCAGATTGGGTCTATTCCGTCGAACTCTGGTTCAAAATATAAAAAATTCAAGTTCCATCTACATTAAAAATGCAACACTGTCTTTAATTTAAGTTTCGATCAGGTTAGGTTTGCTGTCTTTTACAAAAGATGTAAATTAAAGCGTAAAACTTTAGTGAGTATAGTATCAAACCGAATAGCACTTTCAGGTGGTCACTTATGTCTTTAGTACAAGTCCAGAAACACACCTGGTCGAAAATTCTAGCCAATGTTGCAACTTTGACTCACAAACTAACCATTGGTCTGTTCTAAATACACATCATTTATTCACGAGTTGGTAGTTATATATTGGTAAATCATTATTAAGTATCTTAAACCTATCAACCCACCAATACGACCAACAATCAGTCATTATGACATTGATAACCGCCTCCATACAAAAAAAATAATAATAAAATACATTCGAATATCCACAACAAAAATATTCGAATGTTCATTCAAAAACTATCATTTTTAGTGTTTGGGCTCGTTTATCCCGACAACAAAGTCCGTTATTCACTCAATACCAAAGTGAAGTTCAATTTATTCTAATGTACAACTCTCGAAAACAACTATCAATTACTAAAACAAAAAGAAAAAATAAACTGTTGCTACATGTTTAGCTTTCAATCCTTAGCTTTTTATTCATTTTCGAAAAAAAAAATACTCTATCAACATTTTCCAGATTTAAAGCATTTCGTAATCGGTTGGCAAGGGGGACGGGAGGAAAGCATTGTGGGGACTGAGACTCAAGAAGCTCACTAGAAAACGATGTTGAACACTCAAATATATGTAGTACAGTACTTAACGAACGAATATTCGCATATTGGTCCGTTCCTAACGCTCAACTTGAGACGGTTTTAAGTTGAATTCACTTCACATTTTACAGCCTTAATACTTCAAGGTATATATATATATATGAAATCACTACTTCCAACTGACGACTGACTTTTATTATTATTTTTTTTTTCGTTTCCCCTCTAAGCAAACAGAACTCTCCTTTTCACAGTCAGTAACGACAACTCTATTATTTGGGTCTAACCTTAAGCCTAACCCGTAGCTATAGGAAATCACTTGTAATCTCCTCTATAATGGACAATATGTATGCGGACGAGCAGCCGGATAATTCCTGGCAGGTCGACCTTCCTCTCTGGGAACCCTCATAAACTAAAGTATAATCAACACGTTGGCATGGCCACAGCATAGCAAACAAGCACACCATCTAATCTGTGTGCACTTTTATTCCAACTTACAAACAGTTTGAAGATAACATTGTAGACACAGTCATTCATGCTAAGGTATTTGATAATGCTTTCTCTTCCCAATTTACACACGCCCGTTTCTGCTCTTTTCGTTTTTAGGCGTGTTTTGCAACGCGAGGGCAATTATTAGCATTCTTCTATCCATCCGCGTGAAACAACTGCGCAGCTACACACAAGTTTTAATAAAATTTGGTACATGGAAACTTTGCATAATTCGTCCACCAAATTCTGTAACTACCGAACAGAAACACATACGTTTCATGGTTTTCGCTTGATTTCATGTTGTAACTACCGCACAGCTAGGGGACTACGCAGAGAGTATTGCATATTAGGCTCTGTTTATAAGTGTTTGCTGTACCAGCCCTAGCGAGTCAAGAGGTTCAACTTGTTCGGATGAACCCCAAACACCAACTGGAGATCCAGTGCCAGACCCACCCTATTTATACGCCTCTGAACAACAGACTGCTGCCAGGAATTACGCAGTAGCAACGGGCCGTGTGCAGGAAACGGTTCCACCAAGCTTAGCAGTTAACCACGTTCCCAACCCAGATCCGTGCGCTCGGCTTCTAGCTGTGTTTCTTTGCTATTGACCGAGTGCACCGTGCTGCACGTAATAGAAAGGTGCACCGTGAAGTGCTTGAAGTCGCGATTGTATTTCGTGTAATAACCTGGTACAATCCAACTCTTCTTCGTCACAAGCATGTGAAAATTTAGCGAAGGTAAGGGTCGAAATCCTAATTTCAACCTAAATACCCAAGGGGTCGTCCATAAATTACATTACACTCGAAGGAGGCAGGGTTGAATTGCAACTATTATGACATAGGGGATGGGGAGAGTGTTTCGGAAATGTGACGAAACAAATTTGAAGTTTAATTTGATGCTTGAGTAAATCATATAGTTTTTTTTTTCCATGTTAAAATGTGATTTTCCAATTCCAAGTACAATATAATACAGTCCTCAAAAGACGCCCCCCCCCCTTAGCCCTCGGGGTCAAATTCATTGAACGAACTGAAGTTAAAATTGTAAGCGAAGGTGAATTTTCTGTTTTTCGAGGGGGGGGGTTATTGTAGAAGTGTAACTCGTTTGAACATTGTAATATTTGGTTGGGGAAGTTTGACAAAAAAAAGTCACAAAGCGTGACATATTTTATGGGCACCCCCCCCCCTCCCCTTCCCACAAAGTTATGCTCTTTGCAGATAAGAGCTGTAGTTTGGCGGCACATTCTAAATTTTAAACATTTTCCGCCAACTACCCCGAGATCGAAATTTTCAAAGGCTAATGAGGTAATTGCATTATTTTAATAGATCGTTGGATAAAAATTGTAGAGTATTTGCCGAAAAAAATTGTGTAGTGCTATGTTAATTTGTAAAATTGGGCGTGAATATAACGACGGGTCTCAATAATTCTTCACCAATGTCAGTCTTGTATCGCCAAATACCAAGCAGAGATCATCAAGGTCAGCAGAGAGGTCAGTTTAGTTCTACTCGCCATATTGGCGACTTCAATCTTAGCGACTCGAATCTTGGCGCTCAAATGGCCACACCTCGACAACAGTATCAGCTAAAAGCTAGCGGTTTGCCGCGTTACGTACAGAACTTTAACGGCTATAGGTACAGTCAGTATTTGAGGCTGGAGTTAGTCATTCTGAAAGAAGAATAAATGCAACAACAAAAAATCAAAATCCGTGAAATGGTGCAACAAATTTTAATTTTGCACAATACGTGGCGTGTGGAAAATGAAAAATGGCGAGTGACTTTTAAAGTGTACTAACCGTATGGCGAGCGGTTTGAATGATATTCGTAAAGTTGTTCACGAGCGCTCAAAAAGCCCAGTTTCTTGGTTATCATTCTACAGGTTTGAACTAGACTCGCAATAATGCTAAGAGATAAGATGCAACAAACACACGAAATAACATTGCAGGATATCCCCGTTGCATGCAATCATGGATTTTGGGGCAATCCAATTGTTGCCGCAACAATTTGACCTTATTTTATAAGGTTTTTTTTTTTTGTTCTTCCATTTTTACGGCTATTTCCAGCTTTTCCAGCTGTTTATTGTTTTCAGATTCCATCAGGTATTAAGAAAACGCTACAAATAATATTGTAAACTCAAATCAATTAGAATAAGCTAAATTTAGTAAATGAGCACTTCCTATATTTTATTCCGTTTCTCAAGACGGAAGGAAAGGGGGAAAGCCACATTTTTCTATTGCCCAACCTTTCTGAGAAATAAGAGAGAAAAAGGAAGCAACCTCTTCTGCTGTAGGAAGTCTTCATGATAGAGAATTGTTCGCGCAAGAAACAATAAGTAAATATGGCCAGGGGCGTATCGATCCAAGACAAAATATTAGGTTAGGAGTCCGGCATTGAAGACTTGATTTTTCTTTATTTCTTACTTTATATTTTTAATTTTTAATCACACGTCTGTTATCTTCGTCTCGCCTCCTGTTATTACCGGATGAGACCTTTTTCCTAAGGGCTCGTTTACGCAACGACAGTTTTCTCGCTCACTAGCTTTTACTAGATCAATACTAAACTGATGGCTGCTTCTCGCCTTTACCGGAGTATGCGGCTTTCGAGTTGTCTATGCGTATTAGTAACCATGGCAACGACGCAGCCGCAAATCTTCTCGTGCCTCGTGAAACGGCGTACGATGCTTACAACATTTGAGTGTCGATTTATGACAACAAGAAAACAATTTTTGCAGCAGTACAAGACGACGGACTGTTTTTTGAATGCCCTCATTCGATGGTTTGTCTTCGATTCGATGGCGACGAAATGGACGCCATGAGGGTTTTGAATTCTCGCTGCGAGCAGGTATTTATTCTACCGACGTTTGATCATTGCTAGAAGCTGTACTTTGAGGGCGAATGGAACTCAATAAATGGAACTCAAAATCGAATGGAACACAATACCGAATAAATGAAGAAACAGAATGGACCAACACTGTAAATTACTAAGGATGACAACTAAGCAGCAATAATCGCAAAAACGATGAGTCGTGAATTTTTTTCATTACTGCTGCTCACTTGTCATCTTTGATAGTTCATAGTGTTGGCTCCGTTGGGTTTTTCCGTTTATTAATATCTACTGCTAGTTTAATTTTTTTTTTACAATAACAAAATATGAAAGCGCAATGCGGGACGAGTTTAAAGAATCAGCAGTAATAATAACTACCACAAGAACCCAGCTTTGATGATAATATTGATAAATTTTTTTCTTCACGAGTGGGATTTCGAACTGAAAAAGACACCTAGAGCTTGCAAAAGGTATTTTTATTAGATTGGACATTCAACGAGTGGCAGAAGAAAAATTATCCGTTCTTAAAATAAGCTCGAGTGCTATTTTTAACGGTAATATACCATGTTGCACTAAAAACAAGATGGAAAAAGATTATCTGGTAATAACATATGTGGTCAAATCAATGGGCACCAATATAATGATTTACGACTAGAGGAAGCCCGTGCTATACACGGGGCCGGTCACATTTCCCGGGAAATTTTCCCGACGACTTGTCGGATTGATCGACCACTCATGCCTGGCTCCTTTTTGGCTGCAGGTAGAGTGGGAGAGTGCATTTTCAATGAGGGCGCGAGGAGGGGAGAAGTGGTTTTCCTTTAGGCTTTCCTTTAGGCTTTCCTTTTAGCCGGCCTCCGATATTATAATAAAGATATATATACAAGTGGATGCTGGACCAACTGACCAACAAAACTAAAGCAAACAACGTGTTATCTTCCATGAAGCGAGGAACCGATCGTTTTGGTCTCGAACACATTTATTGGTTTGGTCATGTCCTCCCTAGTTAACGGGAAGTCAAGGCCGTAGGAAAGAAGCTTTGGAGGCGGGAAGCAAAAACCGTTGCATCTAAGGTGAAGCACGCATGCTCAACATTCTGAACCAGTATACATGATCATCATGATGTGATACCACACTTGGAGGGGGAAGAGCAAGGCATCACGGAGGGAAGTCCCTTTAACGAGTTTATTGCAAATGCAAACCTCAATGCTACACGCGATTAAATTTTTTATTTATATATTTGTTCTTGTATTAAGTAATTATTTCTTTACAGCTTTATTATCGACAAATGCGTCTAAATCGGCGATATTCCTTTCGACCCATCAATCCACCCCTCGTTTTCCTCCCCTCCCCTAATCCAATAATGGCTTAAATCCATTAGGCTCGCCAATAATCTTATTTCAGCCTCGTTCAAGTGTGCAATTTGATTGGTACCCTTCGCCAGCTCCCACGTTGGCAGACGCTTGTAGCAACTCAACCCCAGGGACGCATCAACACAAACCATTACCCCACTCCCTTCTTCCATAATAAATACACGAAACAAGAAAGGACTTCTGTGCGCGAATAGCGTTGTGGACGCATTGTGTGATGCGTATCAAATTTGAGCTCATAAAATTGTACAGGAAATGTCCAATGTCCAATGTCCAACGTATCGCTCGGAAAATACGAAAACAGTCCCGCTATAAAGTATCGCCAACGGTGATTCGCGTGTTGGGGGTCGTTAAGTTTTTCAAGCAATCAACCTCCCTTATTTTCAAAATGTATACGGGGTCAAAGTGGGTTTTTTTTCAAGAAAGCAGGATCTGAAGGAAAATTTCTCTCCCCAAAGAGAAAGAATGCAGGAACTAAACCGGGTTTGTCAGGGATTAGACAGGGAATTTAAACTAAAAACTCAGGGAATGCGCAGACATTTCACAAAAAAAAGGGAAAACTCAGGGTATGCTCAGGTATCTCACAAAAAGATCTGGAAAACTCAGGGAATACTCAGATATTTCACTTAAAAACCTGGAAAACTCAGGGAATACTCAGATATTTCACTGAAAACCTGGAAAACTCATGGAATACTCAGACATTTCACACAAAAAACTGAAAAACTCAGGAAATGCTCAGATATTTCACAAAAAGATCTGCAAAACTCAGGGAATAGTCAAATATTTCACTAAAAAACCTGGAAAACTCAGGAAATACTCAGATATTTCACACAAAAAAAACCTGGAAAACTCAGGGAAAAAACAAAGCCACAATTTAGGCCTATAGTCCTAAACATATTCTGTTTAGACACTGTGGTAAAATAAAATGCATCCTTGTAATTCTGTGTTAAAACCTAAAAGTTTATTAAATTGAGACAGTCTTTTGCACTAAGTGAGACGTAAAAACAAGTTAAACTGGTAAAATGTGTGGAAAATCGTCCTTTCTCTGAAATTTTGGTATAACCTGGAAATTAACCTCAATTACTACAGAATATCTGGAAAACTCAGGGAAATTATTTTGGTATTTTGGTGAGAACCCTGTTTGTCTGTTTGAAATATAACAAATGGTCACTAAATAGCAGTTCACTACACGTACCAACTTTAAGTGTAAACTGTCTAGAAGTTGTTTTATTAAGTAAGGTGGAGCAGTGGCGTAACTGGGATTTTTTACTGAGGGGACAACAATAGCCATTTAGCCGAATGGTATGACGGGGGAGACAACTAAGAAGTTTGGGAGAGCCCAGGAAACTGACGCATTTTTGCTATTTTCCGGCATTTTCTGGCCTTGTAAAGTGCCGTAGGACACATTTTTATGAAATCAGTTTTGCTGACTGTATTATGCGCTTAAACAAATTTGTAATGCAAATTCTATAACGACTTTGAAGGCATGTAATTTGCCTCAACTTGTGGCTAATTTTATAGCGAAAGTTTGAGTGCGTTGATAGCCAATCAACTGTAGTGCGTATAGGTTAAGCGGAAATATAGCTATTCAAAATTAGTTGTTTCTCCTTCAAATATGCAAATTTTAGTGATTTGTTTATTGCGTGTATACAATATGCTTTTAGTTTGGGACAATCGAATAAGCATGGTGAGTTTAGTCACCTGTCCAAGAATCGATAGGCCTACTTCAGTAAAGCTGTTATCAAACATTTGATGGCTTCAAAACGACCCGACAAAACGGGTCAAAAACTACGTCCCAAGGCACACCGCGAGCTTTGTGAATCGTCCCCGGCCCCTCAAGCAAAGCGAGCAACCACAGCCTAATGGTTACCGTCGTCGTCTACAAACCCGTAAATTGCTGGTTCGAACCCCACGACTAACCTAAGAGATATTTGGGGATCCGAGCAAAGCGAACATGCACAGCCAAGTGATTAGTACTGTCAGTGCTACGAGTTACCTACGTGCATAGGCCTACAACCCGTCCTTCACGTAGGCCTACTTTTTTTCTTTTTTTTTTTCCACATGATCAAAACTCCAGCCTATTCGATGGCCAGTGTTCTTTAAATTTCAAGGCCGGGGCTTAATCGACTAAATACTAAACTTTATTCATTTACCATTTATTTAGCTGTTTATTTTACAACTATTTACTCTTTCTTTCGTAAAGTCTGGCGCAAACAAACCTCCAATATTGATTACTGTTATTACAACTTATGCAAATGAATTCAGCTTTGCATGAAAATCACGGCAAAAACTTGTCCTCGAGCTGTTTCCGTGTTCTTAACTCGCGTGCTCATCCACCCATCACCCCCCTCCCTAAATGGGGGCCTTTGTTTTGAAATGTGTTCCAATTTCTCGCCCACTTGTCTCATCCATAATGCACCATCACGCGAACACGCATAAATATTCTCAATTTTAAATTCTTCTCTACAAATTAAACATTCATCGGGTGCATGATTGCCCTAAGGCAATGCACAATCGTGGAAACAAAGGAGAAAATACCGCTAAAGCAGTAAAGGCGGGAAACCGGCCATTGGAACGCCGAGCCATGACAGACTATGAAAGCGATCAGCCGACGGACTTGCGTGCGGGCACCCGCCCTCCTGTTAGGGCTATACACACACACGTTGCCATTTGTTGAAATAATACAACATTTAATGCAAAATCGTATGAGGAAATAGGGAGACAAAAGGGAATGTCGTCTTCAAAAGAATTTTTGATTTACCGATAAGCCTAACCATGACATGAACACTTGTTACTCTGATAAACAAGTCCGATATATATATATGTATACATTGCTGCCCTCCCGTCATACAGGCAACGCTGTTACGTGACTGTGAAATGTTACAAAAACTAAATTTTGATTTAAAGGTAGTAAAAAAATGTTGGAATACACTTAATTTTTTACAATTTAACCCATTTCAAACGCCGGCATTAGGGCGGGTTTATGCAACGATTCGAATTTGCATTCTCGCAGCTAGAAGTTAGAAATCATTTGAAATTCCAACATGGCGGCTGTTTTAGTTCTGCCAACTCGAAACGAAACGAGTCTATAACTGAGTTCAGAAGCGATTGGGAAAACTGTTTCGTCAGGAGGAATTCTTTATCTTATTGTCACGGATTATAAGCCTGCAAGCATTTGCTCAAACGATGTCCGATTTAGATAATCCAGGTAGCATTGTCACCATGACAACGACACCTTTATTAAATTTCACCTGCGAGAATGCAAAGGCGAGTAATTACATAAACGCACCCTTACTCTTGATAGAGCCTTGCATTTTAAGAGGCAAAAATAAACCTTTATTTCCGATTGCACTTAAGAAGCTGGACATTGTTGTTGACTGGAAAGGAACATCGGCAAAATCCCTAACTGTGGTGTCCAGCGGATATTGTGAGAGAGTATCACAGTTATGGGATCTATTCTGGATATTATCTCAGC
>JAHWFP010038965.1:0-12525 GCA_023313725.1 Lithobius niger | reverse complement strand
AAACAGATAAACAGGTATGAGCTGCATGAAAGCAGGCACCTTTTATTCCAAATTTACATCTCTGCCACGTAAAACCTTCAACTGAATACAAATAAATTCTCACCCCATTTACTTTTCCCCTATCCACTTTTTAATAGGCCGTAACAAAAAAAAAGGACATTCATCTGGTAAAATTACAAGCCTTACTATAAGATTTTGAAAATATACATAGCTACGCTATTACAGCATTATGTCGTAGCAGCCACGCTCAAAAGGGTTAAAATTTGAAGGAATTAAAAAGCATGTCCGTGGCACCAACATACATAAACGCCCGGTTGAGATACATAGAAATTTTTAAGGTCACTTTTAAAACCCGATTTTAAGGCTAGTTTCACAGCTAAAACTACCAGGAACAGGAAGTAGCCTATGGATGGACTGCAGTGCCCAACTTCTAACCAAATTACTTCAAATAATTTTAACCGTAGGTATTCTTTTGATACCCAAAATTAACATCAAAATTTAAATTCATTAAAACCTTATTACTTATAATTCAAGACGTCTCTTCGAGGTGGTTACTGTGCACTTTTTTTTGTCATCACTTAGTGTGTACCCTTCCCCGCATTTGCATTCGTAGCTTCCGGAAAATAAAAGCCGACAGAAGTTTACCATTCCCCCTGACTCAAAAATGTTGCAAGCTTCAACGCCATCAATGTCGCATTTATCTGAAAGTAAAAAAAAAAAGCCAGATTAGGGTAACTGAGGAAATAGGCACAATGAATTCAGGGACCTCTCTTAGCGGCTGTTTGGGGGTACGAAAAATTTTGTGTACGGTTACACAGTTCAATTTTAACAAGTTTATGCGTTATTACCTAAAAATTAGTACCGCAATTTATTCAGTGCATCGTCCCTCGCCCCATTCCCCCATCCGGGTCATTTCATTCGTATTACCTCAGTGGTATTATGCTAATAACCAACGAAATATAATTAAGCCAAGAAAAATGAAAATCAATACAGCTTTTAATGCGGATGAGCGCTGGTAACTTTCAATGCAGTAATACAGGGTTTGTACAATAGGTGCGAAAACTAATTCAAGGACTTCAAAGACCAAAACGGAAACTTTCAGGTACTTTTAAGGACCTCATGTATAAAATCACAACAATATGAATTATAATAGTCCTTGAATTAGTTTTAGTTTGGGCCAAAAAAATTATCGGTGTGTCCCACAGAAAAAAAGGTAGTCTGTCAGTTCTCCAGCTTGATTGGCTCTTGCTTTAACACATGGCATACTAGGTGCACCAATTGCAGGCAAAACTAAACGATACTTCTTCCAGGGCTATCTACAGTACTGGCCGGATCTTCGATGAAAAATAGCATTACGAGACTGGGTTGGCAATATGACCGCCGAAAACACCACTTACGCGATGATTCGTTATGTTGCCTCGTTCTGTCAACCGAGGGCGACACCGTCCGTACAAAAATGCCAACGTTCCTTCCCTTGCAACACTTTCTGGATACACGAACGTGTCGCTTTTTTCCCCCCCAAGCGCAGAGAAATAGCTTAACTGTGGCTGAGTGATAGCTTAAAAACGATTTAAAAACACCTCAATACGTAATAAAAATCTGTGACGCAAATCTACGTAAAATTAAAATTATATTTTGAAAACCGCCACTAGATGCCAATAGATGTCGCGAATCACCGTACAAAAAATCACCGATACGATTTACCAATTCCCGAACAGACCTCAAGAAATGGGACGGTCGTGGCGTCCATTTTGTATACCCCCTCTAATTCGTTGTAGATCGGGCCAGTTAGTTTACTAGCCATGCTTTTTGTAGCAAGACACGACTGCAGACACAAACATGAACGTTAATTACCGTTTTAAGAAATACGAAACTGTTTCCAATTAGGTCTTTTAGTAATCGAACTAAGCATGGGGAATTTCAAGCACTTTCAAGGACTTATCAAAGTCTTGACGACTGATTTTTTTTTTAAATTCAAGCACTTTGAAGGTTTTCAAGCACCTGTACGACCCCTGTAGATTTTCAAGCACCTGTTACGAACCCTGTATAAGCCAAGCTAATTTCTTTCTGGAAAGCTGGTTTAGTTCTAGAACGTCGATGTATGTCAGTGGCAGATCTCTGCGCTGAATGTATATCATCTTTGTCTATCCTGTAGTAATCGATCCAGCCTATGGACACTTAACATGAAATAATACAAGTATTTGTACTCTTCTCATTTAAATTCTAGCGAGCGTAATGAAAATAACAATTTCACCAATGTACAACGTCAAGTAAAGTCAGCGCTTAAGTACCAAGAAAATATTTAGCAGGCATTTAAAAAAAAAACTAATAGTTTGAATACGCTCAAAGAGATTTGCGACTTAGTGCCTAACCACTAAAAATGAAATTTGGTTACTGTGCACCTCTTTTATCCTTCTTACTTCATTGGGAAATCAACCCTTCTCCTCCCAATACATTACAGAATATCTAACTTAGGTTGACCTACTAGTCAGGCAATGCTTAAATTTTTCTTGACCTTGCTACGTTTCACCACCACTCAGATGCCCTTTTTTTTTTTAAGGCGTGTAACCCCCTCCAAAAAAATCCCGAGCCATAAGGAGCGTAACTTAGTTCCCTAGTTAGTATACAGGGTGGGCAGAAAGGACGGAACACCCCAGGCAATTCCAGCTGATTGATACTACAGCAGTGAAACCTTGCATGGTATGAAGGTGAATAGGGGCCCCACGAATCCTGTATTTAGCACTGACCTTGACATAGTCTGTCAAGGTCATCGAACATCTAACTTTTAAACCATGCTTTGTAGAACCTAAGTTTAAATTTGAAACTTGTAGACATTGGTAAGGCATGACCAATGCAAAACAAACAGTTTGAGAAAGAACGGGTAGCCTAACGTCTTCTAGGGGAAGAGTAAATTAGTGAGAAGCTGTATCCTTTTAATGCTCGAAATTAATGAGAAGGTGTATCTTTCTAATGTTCGAAGTTAGTGAGAAGGTGTAACTCCTCCTCATAAATTTCGTGCATTAAAAGGATACACCTTCTCTATAATTTCGAGCATCCTGCTAGAAATAGGTTTTGCGTCATTTTCTTCGGTTAGAGGGAATGTAGCTATCCCATTTCTCACGAGGGAAAAGACAGGAATATGAATGCCTGTGCATCATTTACACACGTCTTGAGATAATGTTCCAAACCTGCGCCATACAGAAAAGCCAACTGGGGGAAATATAACTTCCTATAAGTGTCTCAAGAGTGTATGCATGGATTTTTCTTCGTGCACTTAAGTTCTAGGGAGGGTGCAGACAGACAACAAAACGCGCGACAATCACTGAAAAAACGATGCCACTAGCGAGTCCGAATTGACTACACCTTTCTGACAACAAACGCGCAAACTGGCCATTCACCGCGCTTCCCGACGATTCTCTGACCACATTCGAGAGGAGGCATCGCAAACAATGCTAGCTTAGGTACTTGGCTAAACGAGCCGACCGATCACTCAACAGCTTGTGTGGCACTGAAATCGTAACGTGACGCCGAAAGTGCCAAGAACCAGGCACTTGCAGGCAGTCTACCAACAGACTCAGAAGCACGCCACTGCGTGTGAAAGCCCTAGTGCTTTCCCGTGGTTTTTACCTGACCCTGCCACCGATTGAGATTTTTGTGTCGCAAACGCGCCACAAACACCAAAGATTGTGTATGCGACTGTCACACGTTTTGGGATCCGTCTGCACCCAGCCATAGACTAAAAAAAACAATTTCCCATGACGCATCAAGGCTTTCACCGAACAGTTCCTGGAGCTGATGACCTTATCAGCCACAGGTCCATTCTCATGATAACCGCGAAATGCACTGAAAAACTTTTATCTGTAGAATAGACTTATCCAATATGCAACATTCGCATTCTGAACGTAGCATTCAAACATATGTACATAGCTAGTGGACGTTTTGGAAAGGTAAAATAAAAAGCCATACCCCACCTCTGAAAAATCATGAATAAAAACTAAAATAACACCACTCTTCAGAACCGTATAAACAAATTTTAGCGGCCTTACTCAATTAAACTTTATGCAATAATAATAATGGTACAATTATAATAATAAAAGGTTTAACCACACAAAGGTGGTAGGGTACTGGAAGGGTGAAACCGCTTACTCTAGTCCTTGTCATATAATAATCTTAAAAAAAAATTATGAACAGCATCATTCACATACAAACTCTGGTCTCTTCAAGAAAATTCGGAGGCTAGTTTTCCTCAACTGAAACTTAAACGGTCGGCTGAAGATGCCTGTATTGCTTCCCTTGGCAGAGACTTCCATGGATGGACCACTCTGACAGAGAAGTTCATTCTGCAGTCCAACTTCCCAGAAGCCACAGCCAATTTCTGGGAGTGGCCCCTAGTAACCCTACAAGGGCACCGGTCGAAAAATGGTAAATCGATTGTTAAAAGGCCATTAACAATTTTGAAGGTCAACAGAAGGTCGGCGTGAAGCCTGCTCAACTCAAGGGATTCAAGCCCAGTTCGAGATAACCTTACGTTGTAAGGAAGATTCCGCACGCCTGGAAGCTATTTTGTGAATTTTCTCTGGACTGACTCAATCTTGTCGATGTCTTTCAGAAGATAGGGGGACCAAACTGGGCAAGCATACTCGAGGATTGGTCTCACGAAAACTTTAAAGCCCAGACTTTTAACTTTATATTTCCAGAAGTGAAACAACGTTCAACAATAGCCAGCCTTCTGAAGGCCTTGGAGACAATTAAATTACAGTGAATAGATGGCTTAAAGTTAGAGCATAAATGTACACCCAGGTCATCGACCTCAAAAACATCAGGGAGGGGCATGTCCTTTAAAAAAATACCGATGGAAAGTCTCACTGCGACCAATATGGAAAGCCAGACATTTACCAATAGACAATGGCAGCTGCCAATCCTCGCTCCAATTCGAAATATGGCTAATCCCATCACTCAGACTGATAGTCGTCCCCAGTAACCACCAAGTGACCACTTAACTTTAGATCATCAGTGAACTTGAACTGGTTTGTTGATGACAGGATACACTTTAGGTCATTTAGGTAAATGATGAAAAGCAACCCCCAGAACCGACCCCTGAGGAACACCACTATGTCGGACGGCTCAGAAAATGACTCTCCAATCAACACCCGCTGCGATCTCCCAGCCAAAAAGGCAGCAATCCACCTCAATAGGCTTCCGGAGATTCCTAGCCATTCAAGTTTTAAGAGTAACTTTGAGTGGACCACGGATTCAAATGCCTTCCGAAAGTCAAAATAGATGTCCATAGGCACCCTCATATCCAAGGCATTGGTCCAAAGGTCGATGCAGCTCAGTAATTGACACGTAGAAGACCTGCCTGGCAGGAACCTATATTGGTCGTCGCTGATTAACTTATTATCTAACAAGTATGTAAGCATTTTAGATTTCACAATTGATTCCATGAATTTACATGGAATGGTGGTTAAGGCAATTGGCCTGTAATTTAAGGGGTTCGCTGCATCTCCTTTCTTATAAATTGGGATAACATTTGCAGTGGACCAAACAGAGGGAAGCCTTCCAGATTCAAAGGACAGGTTGTATATGAGTGATAAAGGCAGGCAAATCTCGTAAGCAATTTGTTCGTAAAAAAAAACATCAAAATTCCAGGGTAACCTGGATAATTTTTGTTTCTAATGCCTATTGAAAAATACATTACCCAATTATTAGCATTCTCCTTCTCTCAATGCTGTTTCAACTAGAGATAAAACAAGTTCTTCCGGTCCGCTAGCTACCACGCATCTCTAATGCGCACCCTCCATCGTATATAAGTCGAGGCGGAGTGGCAGAGCTCACCTTTTTGACATCTCTATCCTGCCCAAATGGCAACGAGAGGGAGGGTGGGAAGCCGGGTAATCGGCACGATAAGACATATCCCAGAAGTAATGGGAAGTGAAGACGGTAGGATAGCGCCGGGAACCAAGCATCCGTGCGGAAGTGAGCTCAGTCCTGCTGCTGAGCGGCAGAAAGTTGAGCATGGATCCACTTGACAGGACGGGAGGCTCATAGATCAAAACGGACGGCTTGCACCGGACAAAGAGTTCTTCTTGATCATCCTGAAGGATACTGGATAGAGATGGTATTATGAAAGGATGTGTTCGTTTAGTAGGTTCCTGGGCCTTTGCTCTGAAGGAGGAGCCGGGAGTGAAGGTAACGCCTTGAAATTCTGGTAGGGGAAAACAACTACGCTTCTTGGCGGATAGGGCTTGTAATCCGTTGCAGCGGAGAAAAGCAGCCAGAGCAACCAGGAAGACAGTCTTGTAGTGCGGTGGTCGAGGTGTGCAGAGGCCAAAGGTTCAGAAGGAAGAGTCATCAGGGCTGTCAGGACAATGGAAAAGCCTGAGTCGGGAAACTTCTTGGTGACACAGGGGCGATCTGGTTGAAATGAGAGGATTTAGGGAAGAGGTCTCATGGCATGTGAGAAGAGCGATGTATCCGGCGGCTTGGAAAGCTGCATGTAATGCCGACCTATAGACCAGGAAGATGGATCCCCGTAAACCTCTGTGAACGAAGGAGGATGGGAAACGGAGGAGATTGTGTAAGGGCGGATCGACAGGAAGGACCTGGTGTGCAATACATTAATGAAACCATCATGCCCAGTGGATGTTATAAACCCTATCTTTGGTGGAGGACCGTATGGCCCCGGAGGTAAAGCGAGAGGCTTCGCCTTGAATAGAGCCCGTGGGATTGGAGTCGGATGATAGTAGCCACCCGTGAAGTTGCTACCGAAGGTAGATCCGGACGGTAGGATCGTCCCTGGTCCCGAGAGGGGAGGACCCATAAGAGGGCGGCCATCTGGAGGATTGGCGGAAGGACTGGGTGAACCAGGATAGGGTTAAGAGGACCTTTTATGGGAGGAATGGATGAGGCCGCTGTAGGAGTCCCTTGTGGAGGCGGCAAATGTTGAGATGGAGGCTGGCAACCAACCGTCGGATAGTAGTGTGTAATACAGGAACGTGGAAGTTCCCAGCCAGAGCATCCGTGGTGATTGACCTAGGAGAAAGGAACCGAAAGAGGCTGTGCAGGAGGATGCACGGATGGCGGTGGCACTGAGGGGAGCAAGGAAGATGAGCAGCTAGTTCGTACGGGTAGGTGTAATGCGGGTGTCCGCCCTGGATAGCATGTCGGGAGGAAAGGCCATGTCCCATGTTTATACCAGCCGAATGGCGGGGATTGGATGAGGACGAAGGAGGTCCAATAGGATAAGGATCGCGGAACTGCAGGCTCAGAGGGAGCAAGTCACTCCCCCCCCCCCCCCCCCCGTTTCCCCGAGCAGGGAATCGAGTGGTAGGATGACGCGGAGAGCGGTGGTGAAGGGTGGCGGACCAAGCACAACGGATGCAGACACGTATTGGGGATAAGGCCAATTGATGAGACTACGCTGGGGAAGTTAGACCGAGCTGCACTTGCTGGGAGGATGGTTGAGTGTTACTGGAAGGGAAAACCACAAGAGACCCATGACCGTTGAAAGACCGAAGGCCGCTGCGAAAGGATGTTCTATGGGAAGGCGGCTTGTCCGCCGAGCAAGAGGTGTTTGAAGAGATGTACACGTCTCAGATGTGTGGAGAGCAACCATGCTGTGGAGGATGCGAGCGGATGGTGCAGGTGGTAGGATCGCCGTCTGGAGGACTGCCTGGCAGAGGTATCGGCAGGGTAGTGGCGGAGCACATCACCCAGAAGAAGGTGTCAGGGGCAGCATATTGAAGGACGATGGAGGCGGAGGACCGATGGAAGGACCAAGGAAACAGTCTTGCCTCAAAGGAACGGAGGAGTCCATAAAGGATGAATAAGAAGGCCTTGTAGGCCCATGTGAGAGGAATCATGATGTACCGAGGCGGAGGACTCGATGGTCGAAGGCGGAGGTGTAATGAGTCGCAAAACAGGCGGAGCAGAGACGAAGGTACTCGGTTGAAAAAAACTACTCTAAAATCAGAGTGGTAGGTGGAAGACTAGCCAATGGGAGCGATGTGGCAAACCCAAAGTAGGGTAGAAGGGAGCCATCCTGTCTTGGTTCAACGGAGGCAAGGCGAGTTCGCCCTGGCAGAGAAGGTGGTGAGTGAGGAGCTGTCTATCCGGGCGTCTTTGTACCCCGTCCGCAGAGACGGAGGGATGCAGGAAGAGAGAACACACATCAGGTAGCGGACGGTGTTGACGGAGGGAAGTCGGCTACGGGATTCGGACTGGGGACCTCTTGCACCGTAGGTGTTGACCGTACCGCTGCGCTATAGGCTAGCAGGTAGGAATGAGAGCAGTTGGTATCCTTGGCAAGACGACATAAGGACGGTAAGGAAAGCACCCTAGGATGTGGAGGCTCAGAAGGGAGACTTGGTTGAGTTGGAGGGGTAAAGTAACCCGGAGCATAGCTGCAGGAGGAGGCCGAATTGGGATTGGGGGATGCGAAGTTTACTTTTTTTATATCCGTTACGGAGGATAGTCTTGTAGAGAAAGGTAGCGGAGGGAGGCGTCCGCTCATGGAGCGGAAGGAACCGCAATGGAAGGGAGGATACAACAGTAGCACCCGGGGCGGGGCTGGAGAGAGAATACTGCGGAGGCCGAAGCGGGACGATGTCCTAGTCTAATCAAGGCCTTGAAGCATATCCGCTACTGAGGATAGAGCTGTGGAGAGAGGCAGCGGAGGGAAGCGTCCGCCCGCGGAGGGAAGTGCTTGCCCGCGGCAATCAAAGTGAAGGCATGATGGCAGCTTCGAGGAGGAGGCTGAGGCAAAGCCTTGAAGTGGAGGGTAAGGCAGGACGAACGACCGCCTATCCAGAGGGGAAGGTGTGGAGGCGAGGAGGTGGCGTGGCAGCTGCTCCGTGAAGGGGGGATAACGGCGGTAAACCCTGCGAGGGCGGATGAGTTCTACCCTCAACCGAAGGAGTAGTTAGTGTAGGACAATGGAGGGGTCAAATCAATCCTCCTGAAGAGGAGAGGGAAGCATATATCCGCTGGGTAGGGGTGGAAGAAAGGAAAGCATCATCATGGTAGAGGATGGCTAGACGGTCGTCCGAGGGCCGGAGGTTCAGGATCTGGACGGAAGGTACGTCCAGAAAACCGTTGTAAGACATGCGGATGTAGACGTCGCGGAGGGACATATCCCTCTGTCACAGAAACCAGCAGGTAGTGAAAAGGTCCACCCCAAGGGGGCTGTACCGAAGTAGTGCGCAGTGGGGGGGGGGGGCAGACCGAAGACGAGGCATGTTGGTAACCGAGATAATCCACCCACCACCCAGTCGCAATGAGGTCGCGAACCGCCGCAGTCGGAGGGATGGCAGTGAGCAGATGCGGATGGCGAAGGGTGGAGGCGAAGGATAGAAAAATCCGAAATGCAGACGGCGCAACAGGATGCGCAGACGGGTGAGACATAGCACTCTGTTTAACGAAAGTAGCTGTTAAACGCTGTAGGGAGGAGAGGTGGAGGCCGACAAGGCAACGAAGCAGTCCATCCTAAGAACGCGGCACGGAGGCAGCTCCTGGTCAGGGGGACTGAGGACGAGGATCGGCGCTAGACTGAACGGACGCGAGTTCGTTGGCCAAAACAAGGAACGATCGTTCCGAGGGATGGCAGCGTGCGGAGGATCCAGATAAGCAGCCGTGACCTGGCTAGGCCGGACAGCGAGAAAAGGGGAAAAGGATATACCCTTGCGTCCCTTTGCTCGCGACTATCCCAAAGTGGAGGTTATTATGCAGTCAAGCATTACACCCCTTAGTGCGAGCGAGCTCAGAGGATAAGGATTGAAGGTCCGACGCCGGTGACGGCTGGCCGCATGGGATAGGGGATGTGGCAGCCATGTTGCACTGCTGAGGAAAGGATTCCAACAGCAGCGGATGAGGAGGCCCCAACATGTCCTGTGCAGTAGAGGTCTCGAGGATCCCAACGTTCGCGCTAGGCGAAGGAACAGAGGCGAATGAACGAGGGGGGATTCCCTTAGCATCCCCTTTGCTCGTGGTATCCTCCAGGCGGATACAGATACGGATAGGTAATGCTGGAGCGGACGGTAAGCAAAGCGTTAATTCCGGAAGTGAACAGCGTGGCGGCTAGAGAAGAAAAGGTAAGCTCTGCCGCTCCGCCTCTACTTATATACGATGGAGGCTGCGCAGTAGAGATGCGTGGTAGCTAGCGGACCGGAAGAACTTGTTTTATGTCTAGTAGAAACAGCATTGAGAGAAGGAGACTGCTAATAATTGGGTAATGTATTTTTCACGGCAAGTAGAAACGCCGAATAGCCATCAGGGCCAATCGCATGACTCGGTTTTAGGCCACTCAGTCTTGTGCACCACGCCGACTGGAAGCAAACATGACTGCAAGAAAGATTTGGGTTGTTACGCACTGAGTAACCGGGGGGGGGGGGGGGCCACTTTCGCAGACAACAAATTTGAAAATAAGTTTTTATTCAAAAATTCTGCCTTGGCCGAATCTTCAGTGATAAAGTTACATCCTGACTTAAAAGGTGGTAGCGTACGGGAGGTGCGCGTCTTGTTTCGGTAAAGACAAAAAGAGAGGAAAGTTTTCCCTCCCGAATAGTTTTTTCTTCTTGCCAACCCATCACAAGGTGCGAGTACTCATCGCGGCAGTAATTACGTTGAGGTACGGCCATAAATATGCAGATAGCAGGAAGAAGTGGTGAGGATTAAAGGGAACGGGGGAAGGGGAAGGAAGTTGACTCAGGATGATGATTGGAGGTTGTCTTAGAGTTTCGCCAATCACGTTTTGCCAAAAGGTTTCCCGTTTCGCTGAATATTAAGCGTCAAATTAAAATTTTGGCGAAAAGGTTATTCCCGTTTCACCGAATCCAGTTTTGCAGAATCGAAATGTACTATAAAAATTTAATATCGCAGAAGTTAAAGAAGCATTGCTAATAGGACGGAATTTGTGATGAGTTGTAGTTTCTGATGTTATGTTTAACCGCATTGAGTGCGGCAGCACAAGCGAGGTGCGCAATTTGAAAATAAATATTCAGCAAACCGGGATTCGGCGAACGGGAATTCCAGTTTCACCGAAAATTAAGGCACTGATTAATATTCGCCAAAACGGGATTCAGTGAAATGGCTGTACACCGATTGTAGAGGGCGGGTTGGCAGATGTAACTGGGGAAAAGCTGCACTGGATTAACAGTGAGGGGAGTGAAAGAGGGGGGAGGGGGAAAAACGCACTTAAAACAATCCATGTACCCGTTTGACCCGCTACAACTATTATAGACTAGTAAATACACTGTGTCCCAAAATTCACGTACCATAATGGTAAAAGTGTACTTAAGGCAACGAGTGTCACAGGAACACTCAAGCACGACCTTGTTAACAGCAGAGCAACGTGTTGAGCTTGTTTTACTGTGTGGTGCCCACCATCGAAGCTGTAGATATGCAACAAATTAATTTCACCGGCGGCATTCCGATATTGAAAAACCATCACATCCAGCAGTGTCAAATTTATTAAAATGTTCAATAAATCTCTCGATGACGTAAAGAACAGAATTAGGAAAACAAACCGTGGAATAACTCCACAGCTCCTTGTAGCTATCAGAGATGAGCCGAGAATTTAGAATTTAAGAGCCAAATTTTAGACAAATCGTGGACTTCTGGGAAAAAAAAAAAAGCATGAATCCTTCAAAATATCTTTACTGTGGGAAACTGAAAATTTATGGTTAGTTATAATTTTATCTTATCAACGAGATATAAAAAATTAAAATCGGTTAATTTGTTACAGAGAGCCACATTTTAGAGATTAAATCATGTAGCGGCCATCTATGATGACGTCATGACGCTAAACCGGAAGTGCCGTTAGTGGGCACCATATCCAAAAATGTTGTTCTTGATCTATAAAATAGTGTCTAGTTTGCTAGACTAGAAGACTAATCAGACATATTGCTGCAAACGGACGACGCTTTGAAAATCTGCGCTAACCCTCATATGGCAAGTAACTTGGGACACACTGTAGTAAAATACAATTTGTGTATGTTGGCTTGGCAATGATCCTATTCTTAAAATAACACTTATTAGCATATTGTTGTTTCTAATCCACTGCTTATTGATGTGCAGGTATTGTGCAAAGAGAGCTGTGGTGAAACAAACACAATAATTTTTCAATCCATGCATTTTTTTTCTACTGCCATCAAACCTACGTTAAAAGTAAGAGCTTACATGGAGGCAATTGGTCGTTACAATTGTGACCCTTGCAGTAGAACGCACACACAAACGAAGGATTACAGTACATCACATACTTGGGTACAGTTGGGGTGGCGCATTTTCGTTCAATAACAATGTCTGCAAAATGAAAAAGTTAAACTGAATAGAACACACAACACTAATTTCTCCTCACATCTTAGAAACACGGACCAAAAGAGATGCAACGTCAAGCTAGTACAGATATGATGCTGTGCTCTCAGCTGACAGCATAAATTCGCCTCGTGTCTTCGGGACATGAACCAAAAGTGATGCAATGTCGAAGCTAATACTGATACGATGCTGTGTTCTCAGCTGACAGCATAATCT
>JAHWFP010038964.1:0-10505 GCA_023313725.1 Lithobius niger | reverse complement strand
ATTATTATTATTATTATTATTATTATTATTATTATTATTATTATAAAATTTAAAAATGGAATATTGGATTCCACAGCTGGTAAAAAAAATTTTCAATAAGGGATGTAATACAGAGAAAAATAATAAAATAAATAAATCAATAAATATTTAATATTGACAGTAATCTTGCTCAATGTCGCTATGGCTTCATATGTAATTCAAAGGAAACAACAATTTCAGAGAGTGAGTTCCTAGACGCCAACTCTTACAGCAGTCTCCACTCTGACTCGAAATCAAAACAAAATTAGAATTTGAGACTTATTAAACTAAATTTTATCTAAGTGTTTATCTAAGTTGTGCATAGAGCGTTTTTTCCAGTATCGCTACTCTCAATTTTTTTTTTTTACCAGGGTGCACTCTTCCACTATCCTTAAAGTCTGGAACATCTCAGTTTTCAGTAACTTGTTAGAGCGTCAGTGGGATTGGGGGGGGGGGGGGGGAGAAGGGTGCCCCTACGGAGAGCATTTCTTAGTATACGAGATGCATTGTATAAGGCATATCGACGAAATTATTACCAGATGTTACCAAAAAAAAACACAACTTTATTATAAGTTATATTTAAAATTCAACATCTGAGAATCTGGCTGTTGCAGACATAGGGCCTTAGGGCTTCGGGCAGATGACCAGGAGGAGTGGTTAACGCTCGTTAAACCCCTTAAACCCTTTAAAATTCAACAAGCAATTCGAGTTTCCGTTTAATTGTTATCAACAACTGCAGTTTAATAATGAGCGCATCAATGAAATGCCAAGACACTACAAGAGCAAAGTGAATCAGAGTGGCACAATTAAATGCAAAAAAAAAACTATAAAAAAATGCTGACTAAAACTTTCGACATAAAAATAATCAAGCTAACCTGCGAGAAATCATTTAAAATTGTAAATAACTTTAAAAAAAAACTTAATGAAAAGGTATGTAGGTCTATCGCCTTTTTAGTCCTACATACCTTCAGCCCTAAATATTTTTTAAGCTTAAAATATCTTAAAACTACTCTTTGTAAGTTTCTCGTGCACCGCGCAGACAAAAAAGTTAGACAACCGAATTTTTCAGACAGAAGTCAGTATCAGCTTCAACTTTTCTTTCAATTCGTCTCCCTTTCCCTTTCTTCTTCCCCGACCTTGCTCTTATTCTTCACTCCCCTCCCCCACCACAAGTCGTGCCCCACTCCCCTACTGTCCAGTCTGGGTGGAACAAGCAAATTTCACCTTCTGCCCCAAGAAACTCCTCCCCACCCACTCTTCACCCCCTCCCCCTCCTCCTCCTAATGGCTACCGTCAACGATGTACTATTATGAGTTGTATGGAATGTCGTCGGTAGCCGTGGCTGGGGCTGGACAGTTGCCTTGACCAGCCGACTGACCCCGTGACCGCCACTGGACCTCCCTAGCCACTGCGAGGGAGGAAATCAACCAAGCTGATCATTCGCCAGACACGTCTGTCCGGCGCGCTGCCCACCGGACCCTCTTGTAGTGGACAGTCGGTCTGTCTCTCTCTCGGACTTGAAGGGCCTTTACTCACGTAACCTTGCTTGACCAGAAGAAGGGGATTTCCCCAGGTGGTCAGTATCAATGAAAACGGAACGCAGTGGCAGTCCAATTGTACAATACCTGGATTTAAGAGTCTACCGTCTAGGTACTGTAGCTCGTGCCATACATTTGCTCAAGATTTCGTGTACGTGTGATTGAGTAAAGCGATGTGTTTTTGAGTAAAGGCTTTCCAAGTAAAACATAATAATAATAATTCCTGGTTCTCTTGCAGAGTTTACCGTTGAATCGGAAAACAGCCATTACGACTAATGCATATGAGATGGGCGTATGGGCTGAATTTCTCTTAGGCCGCTAAATATTAGTTAAGTCGTTCTCAGGAGTGGTACTAAAAATTGACGCGAGCGGGCGGTGTTTTTTTTTTTACGTTTTATTCGCGATTTTTTAGATGCGGGCTAAGGCTTTTTTTTTTAACCAAACAAAACGAAATCAGCACCCTATATTTTGTTGTGGAGTACAATATCTATGCTTTAATGCATGCAAAACTTGCACATTTTATAGAAGTCATTCTTTAGATCCTAGTTATTAGTTGTGAACGGCCCTATGAAGCCCTAAGGGCCCTAACGCCCTATGAACGTCCCTTAGATTCGTTTCGAAGCGATCATGCGAATGGAGCAAAGACCTGATCTGGCCATCGGCTCGAGGAAATAGTTGGTGAAAATGCTGATTCCTGATCAGATTTTTTTTAGACAATGTCATAAGAAACGTTTCATACGCTAAGGAAAAACCCATGTGTGCGTACCTAAGAACTATTCAATTAACTTTTAGCGGCCTTATCAGTTTTCTTAGACAGTTAAAGGGACACCAGCCATCTCACTCTATTGGCGTCGATCCACACGTCCTTTAATCAAGCTGCTCTCACCCATAGAGATCTAAAACGGATTGCTTCACCCTAGTTTGGGCTCGTTGATAGATAATTTACTCTGGATGGGAGCATAGGTACCTTGCTGGTGGTCAATTAACAAGGTCACAATACTAGCTTCTGTTAGCTAAAAATCAGAAAACTACTTCTCGTATTTCAGTAGAATGTAGCCCCATACAGGCAGTAGTTTTTGATTTTGGCTTGTCGAAGCCATTCAGCTTTGAGCGTCGTATACTTTAGTTGATTTGCAGAGCCTCAATTTTTCTTTTTCCATGCCTATTGCGCAGTGACACGACGTAGTATTATTGTATATAACTCTATGTTGGAGCCTTAATGGGTTAGCTGCAAGGGGCACTGCAGAGAGAAACAGAAGGGCGTCATACTGAAGCCGATGCTGTTAAGAGTGATTTCTTAGACCTAAAACGCGCGATTTTTGTTGTTGGAGAAAACAACGTTATTTTAAGCCTAAGAAATCCGCTCTCCGTTGTTTTTCCCTCCATTTTAATGTATGCACCTTGTAGTAATGTCCTCCAAAACCCATACTGGTGCCAATCTGGTGCCAATATGGCGGCAAATGTCACTGCTCTATACGGCAGTGACATAACGTAGTATTATTGTATATAACTCTATGCTGGAGCCAGTAACAGGGTTACCTGCAAGGGGCACTGGAGGGGGACAAGAAGGGCCGTCTTACTGAAGCCAATGCTGTTAGAGCGGATTTCTTAGGCCTATAACGCGCGATTTTTATCGATTTGTTGGCAGTTGCTGACATTTTTTAGCAAGTGGAATCTTTTCTTTTCCGATTACAACCAAGCAGCATAAGGGATTGGAGAAAATATTCGTTTTTTTAAGCCTATGAAATCCGCTCTCAAAACACTGCCTTGACTAGAAGTGCCGTTGTTTAACCCTGCATTTTAATCTAGTGCCCCTTGCAGGTATCGCTCTTGTAGCCAATATGACGTCACATGACGCTGCTCTTTTGCAATCATAAATTCACAAAGTGGGTTTAAACCAAAATGTTCAGCTCTCATAAATTGTATAAATTGTCGATCATAAATCCCCAAAACGAATAGCTTCAAGACGGTTTGTCTGTCAAGAATTTTATCGTGAAGTAATTAAAAATTCAAAGTTCATAGCACGTGTCAACAATGAATGGCCCGAAACCAAAATGAAAAGAGCAAAAGCAATTAGTCGTAATTATTTTGATTTCCTGCTACTTTTGAGATCTACATTTTGTGTTTCTGTTACTTCGTACAAAACATTTCGTCGGTTGCCAGAACAACGTTTGCCTAAACAAACTATGACGTCATCAGCAGTTTTCAGGGCAGTTTTACGCATATTTGAGAGTCATAATATCAAGTTACAGCCGTAACAATAGGCCTAACGGAAGCGCAGTTTAATTACCTTTCATTTGGTACCATTCCCATCATCTTTGTTGATGCCTTAGTTCAAGAGGAGGAGAGGTACAAACACACACACAAGCACATCGTATGTTTTTAATGGTTAGGTCCCCTCAAAATTAATTCCTGTTTATATTTACAATACTGCACATCAAGTAGGCCTAGTCCCCGAAGTCGCCTCCTTAGCCACCGAACCGAATTTTTTTTTAGTAACCCGAAATGCAGCCGTAAAAGTTGCGCCTGAAGCCTGACCTAGCCGCCAAAAAAAAAAAAGAAACTCGGCTTAAGCCGATAATGTTCAGTGCTGTAGGTAAAAACAATGTTGTTTTAAGTATAATATGAATATTGATTATTAAAAATGCATTTTTTACTATCTGCCAACTTCTTAACGTGCAACACAAAACCGAAAATTGTCGTATTTTAGTCGAACTCTCTTGTTACAACGCTATGACGTACGTAGGCCTACACGCGTTTGGTTTGCTTGCGGCGCTGTTTGGACAGAAAATAAAGAAATGAGCCAACCTTGCAGGTTGCAGACGCTTTCCGTCAGGAGCGCTGCTCTCTTCTGCCACCCTTTTAACTTTACGAAACGGGCATGCAGATTCAATTCAATTTCAGCGTGAACCGATTTTTATGAAGAGAGAGCGGATTGTAAAACCTGTGCAGGAAAACTTGATGTATGACGATACACGATCGTCTTCGAGCCCAGAAAAATTGAATCCAGTAAGAAAGTTCGTTATCGTACAAAGAGACGAAAAGTACTGTACACTAGTTTTAGCTAAACGCGTATAGTTTTAAACCAAACTAAGCTACATTCATTGTTAATTTAGAGGCTCGAAATAGACAGCTGGCTGGCTGGCTGGCTGGCTGGCTGGCTGGCTGTTGCAGACATAGGGCCTTAGGGCTTCGGGCTGATGACCAGGAGTGGTTAACGCTCGTTAAACCCTTTTTTGAAATAGACAGCTAAGCTGAATTGCTTCAAAGTGGGTAGCAATCACTGCATGCGCGCGCTTCACATCTTCGTAAATGAAAAAAATATTGCCTACAATTTTCGCCCGCGCCAAGTTAGACAACAAACACCACATCAATTCAATTGTCGTGGACAAACTATAATTGTAGCGCGACGCCGTCCATCGATATGTCGATATAACATAATTAAAATCGTTCAATGTGTTTATTTATTTATTTATATATGTGCCCTTCTACTCCTCTTGAAATACTGGCCTCAAAAATTGGAGAAAGCTTTGGAAGAAAGGAAATTTCTCCGAATTTCTCTTAGGCGTCTTCTTATTCAAATTTAGGTCCTAAATGCCCCAAATTAACGAAAAATGACCGATTGCAACAATCAGCAACAATCACACAACAATACGTGACGTCAACGATTGCTGACCAAATTTTTGGCGTGGAAGCCTCTAACTTTTCGGGAACGTCCATCAACAATGGTTAGGCGGCAAGAGACCAACAAGGAACAAGTCAATTAATAACTGGTTGTTTTCAGTAACAATTGCAAACACACGCAGCTTTGCTCAAAAATTGTTGTCGAGCCAACCGACATATGCAAAATACAAGTGTGACAAGTTTGCGGTGACACAGATGAATAGTGGCAAACTAAGTAGACATCTAAACCTTATTTAAAGAAGTGCTACAATAAGGAATCCCTTCGAGCGAAGCTAGATGACGCCAATGGAGCGAGCGATGTGGCTAGTAGCCATAAAAAAGGTACACGGATTACAAACAAAAGTGTCAAGTATGCCATAAATAGGGGTTTTATGATTGACGTTTCACTTTACTTGTTAAAATGTACTACGATAAAAATGTATGATATATTATTTAAATAATCAAATCTATAATTGAGAAAATTGCATCTGTTTAGTGCTGTTGTGCTTTACGAACCAAAAAAGTCGTAAATGACAACAGCACTTAAACAGGTGAAATTTTCTCAATTACAGATTTGATTATTTAAATTAAAAATAATTAATTTTTATCCGTGTACCTTTTAACCAGTAAACTGAAACTTCAATTATATAACCCCTTTTTTTTTTGCGGCGCACTTGACGGTTTTGTTTGTAACATATTCATATCAAAGTAATGGCTTTACACATAACGCAAAAAACATTCTGGCTGTAATTTAGCCAAAATTGGATGAATTTATTTTCGTTTAACCTAAAATTAGCCGAATAAGCTGCTTATGTCATCAAGTACGATTCCAAGGATTTGTCGATCGTTAATCAATTTGCTAAAAATCAATAAAAAAATGTATCGTCTAGGAGATTTTCGGTTGAATGTTGAGAAGTGCTTTTCGGGGATCCTGCTCATATTTACCGTCTGGCTTGCTTACATGTTGGGTCTACTTTCGTGACGTGTCAGCGTTTCCGGTTTATGACGACTCAGTTTTGGTGCTCATGCTGTCACGTGACCCTCGTTTCGTAGATTTTTCTCGCCGAGTCGCGTGAAGAAGCGAACAAATAAAATATAAATATGCTGAATAAATATAAATGACGTTAAATTAGCAGTAAATACGTTACCATGAAAGCGGGAGAACGGGATATTATGTAATGTTGGCTCTTTTTAAGCTGGAAAAACAATCATTTTAGCAATTCTGTTGTTTATCTTCGAATGTTAGAACTTTTTATATATCTCACGAAGACTTAACATACTCAACCTGACAAAATTCCTTAGTCCTTTAATTCAACAATTCGGCGTTGAATTACTGTGAGGGGTGACAATAAGTTCGCAATGGCTTATTCCAGGTTCAAAATTCATGGTTGCAGAGATACAACGGAACGTCGGCATGGGTGTGTTTACATAAAATTGCATCTGATGACGGATCGAGTTGAAGCTAGAGTAGAATTTTCATCGTCTGTGAGTGTAAGCTTGTGCAGTAAGCATCCGAGTGTAAACTCAAAACAATTCTTCATGTGGGAAGGGACGACGTGTCCTCACGTACACTACGATCCACGCCAAGATTCACTGATGACATTAACATCCGTCCTATCCAGATAAAAATATATATGAGCAAGGTGAACCTTAGACACGTGTGTTTTTACAGCTAAGGTTGTTTGGCTGTTCACAAACATCTGAGTATAAATTTCAATACAACAGAAAAAAAGCCTGAAACTTCGTTTGATCCAGCAACTTTGGTCGCCCGACAACGTAAAAGTCACTAACAGTGACAAAGTTTAACGTTTTCTTGTTGAAAAAAGCTGTGAATAACGCTGATATTTGCCTAATTACTAACTAATAGCTACTACTAGTTTCACGAAAATAAATATTATTCCATGCTGTGAATAAAGCTGACATTTTGCAGATAGCTACAGTTTAACTGTGAAACGTGCGTTTTGATGGATCGAGAGTTAGGTGACACGTAAATTCGGAGTTACCAATTAATCTAAAATACTATTTTAATACAGCATTTTGCTTCAATAAGGATTCCCGCCAAGCTTTTCGGTCGTTTGAAGTCGTGATATGAAATGCCAAGCTCTTTCACCAAGTTACTCCCACCGACTAAGACTTCAAATGTTAAATCAAATACGTATGAACCTCAAAATTTCGCTGTAAGCAATTTTCAGATTTTTCCTTTAACCTTCGAACTATTGCTCGGCGAGATTTCCTTGGCGAAAGGCTTGGAGTTCGATATCATGACTTCATACGACCGAAACGCTTGGCGGGAATCCTTAAGTTGTGTTGTTTTGGGAGATAAAAAATACACATACGCTTTCGCTGGGAAGATCCCAAGCGTTAGGGCACGTTTACGCAACCACTCGCTTTTGCATTCTCGCAGCTAGAAGCTAGAAATCACCTCAAATTCCAACATGGCGGCGGTTTTATGTCTGCCGCCTCGTAACGAAAACAACAAATAACGTGAGTTCAGAAACGTTTGGGAAAATTATTTCGTCATGAGGAATTCTTCATATTATTGGCACGGATTATAAGACTGCAAGTATTTACTCAACGATGTCGGATTTAGCTAATTCATTTAGCGTTGTTACCATGGCAATGTCACCTTTGCCATCGCGATTGAGTTCTAGCTGCGAGGATGCATAGGCGAGTCATAGCGTAAACGCGCCCTTAATCAAGGTAAAAATTATCTTTTCTTTTGTTACCTTGACAACACTGGGAACACATCCCGACAAAAAATTTGGTTGTTTTATGCATGTTGTACTGCACGTGAGGACAAGGGGTTCCTTCCCCTTTCCACGAAGAATTTTTTAACATTTCCTTGCAATAAATCTACTGCGAACTACAAGTCAATAGGGGGAGCAAGTTGTCACTTGAGACCTGTTTCCATTGCCTTTTGGACTTAAATGTCAAGAATGCCTGAGCGGGAATTTTGAGACCACAGGTCGAAGCTTACTACCAAGTGACTAGTATGGCTTAGCAGTAGAGATTCGGCCTTTGATCTCAAAAGTCGAGGGTTCAATTCCCGCTTAAGCATTCTTGACATTTAAAGGCCACCAAATTAGCATTGCAGCATCTAGGCCTATCGCGTTCTTTCGCGCAGGAAGCAAATGAATACAAAAAGCAAAACCTTTAAACACAACATACAAGCCACGTGACTCCTTAATTATTGAGTAAAAATTTGGTACGCCCTCGTGCATCTGGAAACAAGCTATAAAGATTAACTATAAATAGATAGAAATAAATAGATAGATTAATAAATAGAGATAAATAAAGATTAACGACATTAGTGTCACTGGATGGCGCCAGGGGATTTTCTTTATATTTTTCCGTGTCGCCATCTAGTGACATCAGTATCGTTAATCTTTATAGCTTGTTTTCAGGTGCACGAGAGCATACCAAATTTTTACTCAATTATTAAGGAGTCACGTGGCTTGTTTGTTGCGTCTAAAAGTTTTGCTTTGTGCATTCCTTTCCTTCCTGCGAGAGAGAACTCGATACGGCGAGAGAGAACTCGATAGGCCACCAATGCTAATTTGGTGGCAACCGGCCTTTAAGTCCAAAAACCAACGCCTGCAAACATTGGAACAATAAATAATGAGTTATGAACATATAAGTGAGTTATTGGGTCCATTCCAGACATACTTACTAAAAATAAAAGATAAAAATCATCAGATGAAAATATTATTAAAACAAGATGACATGGCTCATTGGTACACCGCCATATTGGATTCCAACCAACCACTGACTTCTAAACAACATTAAAGGCAAGGATTTGAAATTTTATACCCTCTTTCATTTGTGCAAAATTTTTTATGGTGTTCATTGTTTTACTACTATTTCTAGTTCCGTAGTACTCTTCGAGTAAGAGATGAATTTTTTCTTTCAATGGGTTCAATAGAAATAATGGATGTCCCATTGACATCTACAGAATGCTTGTTCAAACATGCTATCCAGAACAAGCACTTTGTAGATGTCAGTGGTACCTCTATTATTTGCATGAAACCATTGAAAAAAAAATCTACAACTCAAAGAGACCAGAAATACTAATAGTAGTAAAACAATGAACACCATAAAAAATTTGACACAAATGGAAAAGTGTCAAAATTTTTCAAATCTTTGCCCGGTAATGTTGTGTTGAAGTCAGTGGTTGGTTGGAATCCAACATGGCGGAGCAGCAATGAGTTGTTACAACATGTAACCTTGTTTTAATTATACTTTCATGTGTTTTTTTTTAAGTATGTCTGGAATGGACCGAAAAACTCACTGTGTGTGTTCATAACTCATTGTTCTATTGTTGCAATGTTTGTTTAGGTGACCAAGGCTGTAATTTTTAGCCGAAAATCAAAAAATAACAGTCTTGGTTGCCTAAACAATCAATCATTGGAACAATAAAACAATGAGTTTCTGACCTGTCAGAGGATGAATTTACTTTGAATCTATGCAACCACGAATCAACTGATGTTATAGCTTGCATCGATGTTTATTCTATATTCCAGCCGATTTGGTTTTCCGTTCTGTCCATCAGTTGAAACCCACATCCCTTGTTCTCATCACTGGTAGTGTTAATCAGAACACTAAAATTAGCACCACTGTTTTAAATTCCCTATCCCCAAGTGCACGATGGGTCAGCCATCACATTACGCAATCGGCTCGAGGCACGGTTATACAGCAGGGCTACATATATAGAGATCGTCAAACGACGAACCCCAACGTCAACCAGCCTTCAAAATAAATACTAAGTTACAAACCCGCTTTTTTAAAAAAGGCACAAGACAGGCCTTTACGTCCAGCTTGCCCCAACAATGTCTGGATGGTGTCGGGTCTATATATCTTTATGAAAATATGGAAGGACACGAGGGTTTATAATAATCGTCTTGGGTGTGACTGCCCTCGAGTATTCCACCACTCCTCCCGCTTACACGGCCTTAAAAACCCATCTCAAAGACCTGCTGGCTGCAGCTAGATCAACTTTACTAGCCCCGAAGTTTGAGAAAGAGGGAGGGGTTTATCAATTCCCCCCCTCCTTATTTCTGCTAGAAATCCGTCCGACAAGGATAGGTTAATTACGACCACGCGTGACTGGCCTGGAAGGATGAAGGGAAAACTTAGGCGGACATGGGAGCCTCCTGTCGGGGAAACGATGACGTCGACACAGGGGTCCTGTCACTCCACGCTGTCATGGGCATTTTGTAACTTCGTCAACCTGATTTTCATGACATTGTTGTATTTACACGCCTGTATAGTGAAATAGCCTTATCTTCC
>JAHWFP010038962.1:41598-51858 GCA_023313725.1 Lithobius niger | reverse complement strand
GCGGATGCTACGACGGCTGAGGTGCTTGTAACATCCCCGACATCAGGTAGACTTCGGTCTTGATTAAAATAATACTTTCGGTGATTTGTTGGTTTATCAAAGCACAGTCGTGGCTACGGCCCGATGTAGGGAACGGAGCGAAAATATCCTATCAATTTATGTAGGCTAACAAGTATTAAATTACACGGTACGCGCTGCCACCATGGTGGAGTGACATTAATTGCAGCAACCCTGAGTTAAGAATAAAAGGGGATTTACGTAATATTTTAACTCTACAATTAATAACTGGGTAAAAACAACTGACGTTTAAAACGCTTGGTTTTATTTATAGACAGTAAGAATAAAAAGCACTTTACAATTTATCACGAGTTTTTACACTGAAAGCTTTTCAAAATAAAGCACAACGAATTTACAATTATAAATTCAACAAACGAACTTTGGCGTTTAAGAAAACAGTTACCTTTCACATCAAGAAAGTTCACTCAGGTATTTTTCAACCTCCTAAAGTAAAAGCAGCCGCAAGTTACAATAGGCCTACAGTATGTTGTTTGCGCACAAACTCAACTAAAACTTCCAGTTAAATCTGAACTAGATCGGCTCAACGGGAGCACTAGCAATTTAAGCAGGACTTTCACTTAAATTAAATTATTTAAAATAAGTAAGATCGACATGGTGCTTTAGGAAGGGAACCACCCTGACGTTTTATGATTAACTAAGTTCAGAAACTGCCGATGTACGAAGTTAAAACATAAAAATTCAAACTAGAGGTTAAGTTAAAATTTGAACTAGTAATTTAGGTTTAGGGGCCTAAAGTAAAACTTTCAACTATAAACTACGCGAAAATACGAACCACAACCATCGTGCCCGGCATGGCAACTATCGGACGGCATCGTTCCGGTCCCGATCGGCGTGACCACCTCCTAGTCTGAGATCTGTGAGCTGTGCTCACCCGAGCAGCGCTCGGGGCTGTGCTGTGGATGCTTTGGGCTGGGGGGTTTTATGGGGGAGGGAGGGGGCGGACGTCTGCGACGACTGCACGTTTTGGCGGCAAGCGAGGCAGGCAGGCTTGGAGGAGGGAAATTTGTTCGAGTCCCAAAACGAGCTGTACTACGTGAGGGCTTTAAAGGGAAGTGTAACGATCTGAATTGGCCTTTAAAAGGCAGAGACAGGTGGGTTGGCGCTGATTGGCTGGAGCTTAGGAGCTCTGAGTGGCTGGATCTAGGACCGTTGGAGCCGCTGAGGGTTTAGAGTTCTGGAAGGGTTTGTTGAATTGATGGAAACGCAACAGTCCAAACTACGATGTTACACATCGCAATTATTGAAGGAGGGGGGGGGGGCGAAGTGTTTGCACAGAATAGTAATTTATTGGCTGTAGAAAACAGATCTTATTGCTGGATGGTTTTAATAGAAGGAATATTCAGCTATAAATGCATTGGGATTTGTGGGTGGTCACCCTCGGCGATTTTCGTATCCATATTTACAAACAAAAACAAAAGGTGGCGTCCGGTAAATTTGCCGTAAAAATCTTTTTAAGCCGAGCACCATGGTTGCGTTCAAGGGGCAAGTAAAAATAGTAAAAGAGTATATAATTAATGTAGTGAAAGAATGCTAAAACGCATTTAAGGTGGGGCTTTATCTTTGCAGTGGCAGAACTTAGATATCATGGAAATTTTTCATAAAAATTGTGAGCGCTACAAATCAAAATAAAAAATCACATTTGACAAGTTCACATCCTATTTAGGAGGTTAAGTACCTTTGCAAAGGAAGCTCCTCCTATTCTATAACTAATCTAAAATAGGTCGGCTATATGCCTATAAAAATTAAAAGGAAATCATTACAAATGTACAAATTGTTTGGAGTTACGATGACCGGAAGTGTGTGCGTCGCGGCACATTTTGGTGACTTTTTCTTAAGCTTGTAGCTGGAGAACCAGAAGGAAATTTTGAGTTCTGTTTTCGCAGAATGGAAGAATAAAGTTGTGGCTATTAAGAATTTCTATGATGGGTCAATTCGGATGGTAACTCCTGGAGATACAGTGGTTTGAAGTTGGAGGTCGGACAAGTCAAGGGCGGGGGGCGCCAAGACTTGAAAAAAAAGTTAGAGTTCGTGAAAACGATTTTTCCCGGAGGTTTTTTTTTGACAGCTGGAGTCCCGGTATCCTCACCAAAAGGGTTTTGGCCAAAAAGCCCTTACACTCGAGAACTGTTTTAAGTAATAAAAAGCCCGGCAATTTTACACTTAGGCATCAGTTTGTTTCAATTTGCCTTCCACAAAGATCAAACCGTCATTTAGTTTAGATTAAAAATCCATTTAAAATAAACTGGAAAAATTTGGTTTTTAGAAAGAGAACCACTCTGACGTTATGGGGAGAGGAAACCTAAGATGCCGCTACAGGCGTCTCCACCATAATATTCTCTAGCTAGAGAGTTAAGTTTTAAACTAAAATTTAGAATATGGGGGTCCTAAACTGAACTTTCAAAAGCTAAACTATAACATACGAGCCACTACCATCGTGCCCGGCATGGCATTCTCCGGACATGGCGTCTCCACTCCCGACTGGCGTGACCGGTCTCTAGCTTGAGATCTGTGAGCTGTGCTGTGCTGTGGATGCTTTGGGCTGGGGGGTTTTATGCTGGAGAGGGGGGAAGCGCGGACGTCGAGGATAGCTGCGGGGGTCTGATTGGCTGAGGGCCTCGAGAACAATGGAAAGTGGGAGGAGAAGTCGGTTGAACAAAGGGACTGGGTGCAGAGCCGTTTGAAGGAGTAGGAACATGTAAAACGGAAAAAGATAGGCCTGTTTTGAGTTTCACTCAATTGAACTTTCGGAAATGGGCCTTTACTTTGTATTATTGGCTACGGATTGAATATTTACATGATTGCAACGTGATTAGGCTCTTGTTAAAGCTTATTACTTTGGCTTGGGTAATGCATAAAGCATTACTATTAAATTAAACAAGCTTTAACCGAAAACTGCAGTGTTAAACACCACAACTAGTTTTGGCTGGGGAGGGGGGCAAAATTGGGTAATTCGAAGTTTTTGCACAGTTTGACTTTCGGATTTGGTTTGAACAGATCTTTTTAAGAATTCTTTTAGTGTTTAATAGTAGATCAAGCTATTTGCAGATTTCGGTATGTCACAGTCAGGTCCAGAGGAGAACTAAAATAAACATATATACACTGAAAAATTCGTGTCCGGTAGAATGCCAGGTCGTAAGACGTTTATACGTTTGGACATATGGTAGCGTTTCTGGGGGTAAAAGAATATAAATAAAGTATAAATGCGGTTAAATAAATTAGCTTAAATGAATGCTATAACGCATTAAGTTACTGGAAACATTTAACGATTAATATTTTTAAAGTTAAATTCGATCGTTGTGGAAATTTTTCATATGGATTGCGGCCGACAAACACTAAAAAATATCACACTGCAATTGGTAGTCTGTATAAAACCTCATACAATACAGTAAGCTAATATGTTCGGGCTTTTTGCCCTAAAAGAAAAGGATAAAATGAAGATACAAAAATACAGAGTTTTATAATGGCGGTCATGAAGAAAGTGCGATGTAGTCGGTTTTGGTCAATCTTCAAATGTAGTTTCAATGGTCTTCAAGGAAGAAAGTCCGGATTTGGGCTTCCCCAAGAGTCTTGTATTTTGACAGGCTATTAAATGTTGAAGAGTTTGTGGAAATCGGAACATTATTGCGAAAACGGCCAGATATGCCTCGGCGAGGCATTTGGGTGCCTCGAGAAAAAAAATTTCATTTTTGGAAAAACAGGCGTTTTTCGGTGGCGCTCGTTTACAATAACCTCCCTTTACCCAGCCCCCCCCCCCCCCCAAAAAAAAAAAGAGGTAGGACACTTCGTCCAGGTTACATTCCTCCGACACGAAAGGACATTGCTGGACCCCTTCTTGAAGCTCCAGGAAGAAATTGATAATTGTTCTAGCATTCTTGAAAATCAAATTCTGTCTATGTGCATCGATAGGTGGTCAAATGTTCATAACGAACCTATTGTTTGTGCATGTGTAACAACTCAATCTGGCAACGTTTACTTGACTGAAACCATTGATACTTCTGGGAACTCTCATACAGGAGAATACCTTACGGATATTACACTGGCGACTATTAAGAAGACAAAAAAGCAATTTAAGTGCAAAGTGCGTAGCTTTGTAAGCGACAATGCTTCCAACATGACAATGAGGAGGAATGAATTGGAAAAGAATGATGAAGCTGATGTCTTCATCAGCATGGGTGCTCAGCATATATTTTGAATTTGCTTGCAAAACATTTAGAAATACATGGTGTGAAAGAACATGTGGTTCAGATTGTTAAATTTTTTCGTAACCACCATTTGCCTAGAGCATACTTGGCTGCTGTAGGCAAGGGACCTGGGATGGTGATGCCACAAGATGTACGTTGGAATACCCTCGCAGATTGCTTTGAAAGCTACGTAAAGTACTGGCCAGTGCTGATGAAAATATGTGAAGAACAGAGACGTTGTAGATATGGACATTAGAAACAAGGTTCTTAATTTAGGAATTAAAAGGAATGCAGAAGACGTGCGAATATATTAAAACACATTGCTGTTGCTCTGGAGACGTCTACTACTTGGACCTTAGTGGCCCATTTCCGAAAAGTACTAAGGGCAACCGTTTTCTTCTTGTGGTCATGGACACCCTAACTAAGTTTCCAGAAGTTTTTGCGTTAAAAGATGCCAAAGCCACTACTGTAGCGGACAGATATGGCTCAAGTAAAAAATGTATATCGGACAATGGTAAATCGTTCCTGAACTCCACACTTCGAGCGCTCTCTAAGGTTTTTAACATTAAACAAAAGTTCTTGTCCTTTTATGCACCGGCAGGAAATCACTCGGAGCGTTTGATAGGCACAATTAAATCATTGGTTAGAGCGAGGCTTGGCATTAGTCAACAAAAATGGGATGTTGATTTGCATTTGATTGCAATGGGTCTTCGTGCTGTTGATCATGCAGCTACCGGATTCTCACCCGCTTTTCTGCACCATGGTCGTGACTTGGTCATTCCAGGGCAATTCGATGTCTACCAGCATGCGGATTTGGTCAATAAAGCCACTGTTTGGGCTAGTCAACTTTCCAAACGCCTACAAGCTGCTATCACTCTTCTCCGTGATGCGCTACGTGAGCAGCAAGAAAAACATCGTGCTGCCGATGACGAGAATAGGAAACCTTTCAAATTCCGAGTGGGTTCTGAGGTGCTGACAAAGGCTCATTTTCGAAGTTTGAAAATCAAGAATTTTACGGCTAAACTAGCTTTAAGGTGGAAGGGACCGTTTGTATCTTAAATGAGAAAGGCAAACAAGAATTCCGTAAACGTTACAACATGGCACTCACACCTGCTCATTTTTTGGCAACCCTATTGGATCCATGATTGCCAGTCGGGACCTTGTCACATGAAGAAAGTGAAGCTGCACTTGAGTTTGCTGAGGAAAAGTATGCATGGACACCTACATTGCTATCTTTAGTAATTAAATTTCAAGCTCGTGCAGAACCATATATGGGCGCCATGTTCAATAAATCGGCGATGTCAGCTGTCACCGCAGGTGAGTGGTGGAATTCTTTCAAAGCAATGAAGAAAGACGTATGCAGTGTTCGTGATATGGAATGCGTTAATCAACTTATGACTGCGGTCGCATCTTCTGCAGGAATTGAACGTGTTTTTCCGTTGTTTACTCTTGTGCACTCTAAACTGCGTAACAGTTTAGGAGTTGAAAAGGCAGCTAAACTTGTGTTTCTTGTGAAACTCCTAAACAAATAATCCTTAAACAAGTCTTAATTTCGAATTGTTTTGCTAAATATGCTTGATTTAGTTCCGTTTTTGTAAAGTTTTTTTTTTAACCCTTTAAGGACGGGTGCGCCCAAATGCACCCGCTATATAATCATTGTTTACAGCACTTCTACAGGTCAGAGTGAAAACTTACAGTGAATTACAGTGAAACTAAAAATGTGATATGATGGCCAGATCATTAAGGAAAAAAAATGACAGGTATCATTCCCTTACTTCAAGTGGGTGAGACGCTATGAATTTTTTTCTACAAGTTCGTTACGAGACCACAGCGCTCACGCAGTCCTTAAAGGGTTAATAAACAAAGTTTGAAAAAAAAACCTAAAATGCCAATATAAATAAAAAAAAATCCGATTTTTTAAATATAAATCATGATTTTTTCCAACCCTGAATTACAACAATGATTTGGCACGTACGAGCTACTTAAGGGCCATGTGCTGCTAGCTGCAACCCCCATTTTAGAAAACGGCACTACCACATATGACGCTTTACATGTCTGCCGAAATTTAGATAACTTTCCCTAATGAGCTGTAGACGTGTCTTTCTACCCTATGTGAATTAACATGAGAACAGTAATTCTACATAAAATCAAATGTCCGTTTCACTAATGCTTCCAAATAAATTAATAACAAGCATACCCTTTTATCGTCGTGGGGCAGATAATTCAGTAGGAGTTCGTGTACCGTCCTCTTCAAGTTTTCATTTAACGTCCAAAGTATTACTCGGTGCGATTAACTTGGCTAATAGGATTAACCTAGGCGGCCTTTCCCTGGTTGAATGATATCACTACTTTGAAAGGCAGACTGTTTTTTGAAAATTGGCGGCTTCTCTTATACCAGTTTGGGTTTTGGGCGGATATCACAACTTTCAGAGGACTGTGAATGAAGAAAAGATCACACGGTGTAATCGTCATCTGTGCCTCTTTTGTCTGGAGAAGATTTATGTATATAAATTTTCTCATTCATAATTTTCACCTTTGCCATTGCCCAATTAGCCGTTACGTCAGCGAAACTGACTCGGTTTGACGCCGATTTTCGTTCACTTCGTTCATTCAATCAGCGCATCCCTCCTCACTTGATCCTACCTCGGTTAACGTTAATCATTCAATCACTTAGTTACCATGGTGTTCGCGAACACATAATTGTCCCTTTTATCGTCGTGGAGCAGATAATTTAGTTTAGATTCGTGTACCGTAACAAACCTTTGCAATAAAAGATATTCCGTTTCTTAGTGACCACCTACTTGCAACAACAATGAATTCTGACAGATACTGAAACGATAAGCGTTTAACACTTACGCATGTTATAATCTACTGTTGGATGACAATACAAACAATGGTTACAATAATAATTTTGCACTTAAGAGCCGCTTCAGGGCCACGTGCTTCTAGCTGTAACCCCCATTTTAGAAAAAGGCACTTCCCCATATGACGCTTTACCTGTCTGCCGAAATTTAGATCGGGCAACTTTCCCTAATCAGCTGTAGAGGTGTCTTTATCCTATACTATAAGCGAGAGTCACCCAGGAAAACGGCAAAGCTGAGCGCGAGAGTGAGTAGTGTAACGGCGGGTGCTACGACAGGGTAGGTGCTTGTAGCATCGCCGGTCGCCTGGTGTAACTGGATCTTTCTTACTATTACTCTGGTCTGACTTGTGATACTTTTTTAGTTAAAACAGCACAACAGCTACAGTCCCGGTGTAGATAATGGAGCTACGAATGTCCTAATAATGTAGGCTAACAGTAATAATAAGCGGTAACGCTGCCACCAAGGTGGGAATTAGGCTAGCTAAGTTAAATTTGAAGAGAATTATCTTAAATACTAACTCCTAGCAAACAACGAACTATGAAACCGACGGGCGTTTAAAACTCCTGGTTTTTATTTTAGTCAAACATGTTAAAACATTTGCACAATTTACATTTGGTAAATTTACACCTAGTTTAGGTTATAAATGACACGGGGGGAATTTACATTAAATTCGACACTAGAACTTGGCTTAGTTCACAAAAAACAATTTCCAATAGAAACAGAGTTTGGTTAGGCACAAGGGGATTTCGCAAAAGAGCCCTCTAAATTACGAACAACCTCGGCTGTGTAGTAATAGTAGACCTGTTTTACAGTTATGTTTCTACGTGTAACAGCAAAGCATTAAACCTCCCAGAGTTGCTGTTGATAAGTCAACTCCTTAAATTATAGAAGCCTCGGCTACATATAAAGTGGATCCGAGCGTGTAATCAATGGAACACCCACGAAGATCAAACCGTCCTTTGTTTACATTAAACTGCGTTTAAAGAAACTATCAAAAAAGCAGGTTTTTAGTAAGGGACCGTGAACCCTTAAATTACGGCCGCCAACATCCGAAATGCCGTTTGGCTTGACGCACCATAAGTTTACCTACAAACCTACGAGGTTAAGTTTAAAATTAAACTATAAATTTTGACATAAGGTCCAAAAAATAAACTTTTAAAGTTAAACTAAGTTGAAAAACGAACCACTACCTTTGCCCGGCATGGCAATAATCGGACCGCGGCATCTCCACTCCCGACCGGCGTAGCGACCTTTAGCTTTGAGAATCCTGAGCTGTGCTAACAAGTGAGTCTGGGGCTGGGGTTATATACTCATTACCGGAAGTTGGCGCGGACGCCGAGGATAGCTGCGGAGGGGGTGAGCGGGGAAGAGGATGCGGACATCTGGAGGAGGAGAAACTGGCCTAGATCGGCCGAGCTGGCACTACCGGAAGTCGGTATGGCAGCGCTGACGGCTAGGGTAGCTGAGCGCTCTGGTTGGAAGGGAAATTGAATGCTGTGTTTTGGTTGGACGGGAATTGCGGAGGCTGAATTGACAAAGAGAATTGCCGACTTGGAAACGTTAGAGGCCTGGCTTTTGAGTGCAAGTGAGTTTGAAACTCATAACGTAATTTTTAGGCCTATTAAATAAACTACGATGTTATGCATCGCAACTATTGAAGGAAGGGGGGGGGGGGGGAACGAAGTGTAATGCACAGAATAATTATTTGACTTTGGGAATGAAACTGCTATATACAATGCATGATTTTATCGAAGGAAAGCTAGTTTGTTTTTATTTTTAGAGGTTTGCTACGGTCGGAGTTTGGATGGAGATGCTATAAAAAATAGACATAAAAATATACACTGGGTCCGTAAAAATATACAAATATAAACATTGGAGCTCCGGTAGGGTTCATGGCAAGAAGTTAAATTTACCAAAATGCATTAAGTGCACAAATAAAAAGATTAAATGTTCCAGCTAGCTTTAAAGGGCTATATCGCAGTTTAGGTTAGTTTTAAACTGGTTTGAATGTCGGACATTTTTCATAAATAAACAAAGTCGTCACCTGTTATAAATAAAATATCGTGTGTTTTCAACATCTACAAAATAACTAAGCTGGAAAAAAGTGTTTCGGCTTTATGCCTAAAGGAATAATGTACAATATTTACAGTTTCAAAGTGAAATCGCTATATAGACGACTGTTCTTCTGGTGTGGAAGAATACTGCCCTTAGGTTTTTTTCTTCGGTGGTGTTGAGGTGTCCTCACCACGAGCGTCTGATACGAGACCGCGTTTACAGTAGGGAGAGCGAGCGCGAAGCTTCTGAGATCGCCCACTAGATGCCACCACTAACAATTCTCGCAGACAAAACCATTATCAAAACTAACTAGGACCAAAGTCCCACAACACGGCAAAACTACAGGACAAAGTTGAGCATCTCTTAGCGTACATACCAATATAAAAATGCAATTTGAACGTTAATTTACCGTTACTTAAGGAAATTTACTTTAATGTTAATTTACCGTTACTTAGCTAAAGGAAATTCACTTAGGAAAAGAAGAACCAAGGCAACCTGGATTCTAAGCTACTTTCTCGCTGTTGTTGCCTCGATTACCAATTTGCTTTGCGTGGTGATATCAGCGGTAAGTCTTACATGACGTCATTCAAGAAGGACAGTTATTTTTAACATGGCACGGATCACCGTTTAAACCAACCCTTCCGAATGTCAATCTAGTAGCAGTCGCCACTTGGCCAGTAGACCTTACAAAGCACTCGCCATTTCACAATTTCTACTCGCCACATACCAAATACGTCTTGTATGATGAAAGGTTTCTCTAATTTATGCCTTAACAAAATTGTGCAATTTTCCTGAACTCCAGTATTAATGCAGACAGTCCAGTTGTATAGCCATTATAAATCTGAGCATAACACCGCAAACCGTTCGTCTTTAACTTATATGGTTCCACAGATACCCCTATTTTAGTGGCATGCACTGCAGCTAGTCGCCATTTTGGCGAGTAAGGCTAAATTCCAAGTCGCCAACTGTTGATTTCCACTCGCCAAATGGCGAGTGGCGACCGACATTGGGAAGGGTTGGTTTAAACCAAAGCGATTAACTGGGAGTGTGTGTGTGTGTGTGTGGGGGGGGGGGGGGGGGGG
>JAHWFP010038962.1:29304-41498 GCA_023313725.1 Lithobius niger | reverse complement strand
CCCCCCCCCCGCGCGTCTGTTACCATTAAGGATTAACTGAACTTAAAAGGTAAGTTTTTTGGGGGTGTTTGGGATGGAGACCGATTCAGTTTTTACAAAATCTCGCAAAAGGAAGAGGGCAGGAAGATGATGAGAAGAAAGGGTGAGGGAAGACTGGAGGGAGGAAAAGGGAAGCATTACAGGAAGAAAAATTGCCTATCGCAGTCAACGTTCAGGTCACTCCGACTGAAACTGGGAAACAACCATAGGCGAAACAAAAACCCGGGCACAAATGCTAGTACCCTATGAGAATTAACATGGGAGCCTGCGGACTAGTTACTAGTCACCAGTAACACAAATAAACGTTATTGAGGACACTTTCTCCATGAAGGACACATTCCCACATTTTTGTGTTGATGTTTTCGTCGTTACTGGACCCAAGACAATCGATTCAAAAGATTTGCAAAGATTTCTACCGAATGGGGAATTTATGCCAGTATGCTGAAATCGGGTATAAGTTGGTTTCAGTTAAAAGACAGTCTGCTAGTGCGGCCACCTTTTTTTTTTTTTTTTTATCAACAATCACTTTTTAACAATCGGATGTCTACAATCGGACGATCTGCTGTTACTTGGCGGCGACACACTAGCGTGTGTCTAGATACTCTAAACCTTTTCACTGGCGGCTTGTTTTGTTCATTAGCGAGTTTCCCCAATAAAGTTTGTTTTTTCTCTTCTATAGCTTGTTGCACTTTTTTTTTATTTCTTGCAAGTTATTACGGCACTCCATTTGTTGCTACGAAAGCATTTGCCAAGAATGTTTTCCATAATCAAGAACGAAAGTTAGAGGTTCAAAGGCGATCAGATACCGCCCTAGTTCTAACCATAACTACGTTATTTTCTGCGTTACTTTCAACGGATATGCCAGTCATGTCCTTTTTACTAAATGCTATTAGCAGCTTCTGAGTCGCTTCTTTTAACAGCCACTGTAAGCAGTTACCTTTTTCATTTACTTTTTTTCTTCAGTTATTGCGCCTTCTCTAACAGAATAGACTGACGCTTTTTATTTAGTTCTTCTTGTCGCTTTGCTACTTCCAACATTTTTAAATCTTCCTCTTTCTTTGCGTTAAGAGCCAGCTTTACTTTCTCTTCTTCTGAATTTGGTACTCCTTAAAGACACTAGGCATGACAGGCAACTTATCAGTTCCTGTATGATTGGAACGAGATCAGGTCCAGAGTAAAATTTCAGTGTCTTTTACAGTCCTAAAAGCACAAATTGTTTTCACCTTCAGTTGTGCCTTCTCCAGAGCGCACAAATGGTTAAGAAATTTCAGAAATATAGGAAAATAAAGGAATATTTTGATAATATAGGAATACCTAAAAAATATAGAAAAATATAAGAAACATAGGAACGCTTGCCACCCTGTAAGTTCCTCCAAGATATTCCAAGAACGCCCGTACAAACAGGCCCATCTGCGTTTACATCAAGTGAGACGACAAGCAACTCACTCCCTATATCAAGTGTAGCAAAAAAAAAAAAATACAAAACACCAAACTACTCACTCCACGACCAATGAAGAGAGAGTGTCCTGCGGTTGCCCTCCAAAACGTCGAGGCCCCTGACTGTCCAAAGACTCAGTGGGAACGGTGCATAAAGGAGAGCTCAAGAGAGGAAATGACGCCAGGCTTCTTGATCACATGACATAAACAAGCTTCAAATTCACGAAATGACGAACACCTAAGGGTACTTGAATCTATTTCCATTAATCAAACATTCGAAGGAAGGAACGTGCCATTGATGAACCTTCACCCACCATCTTTTCCGAACATAAGCACGCCTTGTACATCCAGCCCACTCACTCAACAGCTTGACAGTATGTAAATTGAACATCAATGCTCTCTCATCTTGTAATCAGCCTTTTACAGATTAGTAGGTCGGAAAGAAAAGTTTAAAACCACGACAGCAAAGACAGACAAACGAATGCGAGCAACAAACCACAGACAACACAAACTATGCTTGAAGATGATGAACACCAAATTGGGATCTGAATCGTTCATCAAAATTCGCTGTGAAAAATACAAGTATGTGTTTTAGCAGAACTTTAAATTAGGCTATAGAGTGATGTTTCTCTCTAACGTTTGCCAACATTAGAAGCCCCATTCAGCAGACGTTAATAAGGAGAACATTTTTTTTTTATCCATTTTCTTCTCGTACAAGGCAAAAATAAAACAATGCTTCCGTGAATGCCAAGAAAGTTGGCTGCAGCCTACGTCGTTCAGTTAAGTCTTATAATTACTTACTACAGTTTCTAATCTGTCTCTTCCACTAGTATCGACTCGTCGTTCCCTACAAGGCTCTAATGCAGCTACTGTATTCTCAAAGTGCGAAATGCGTACTTCAAAAGTTAGTGGCAGATGTTCACAATATTCACAAACAAGGCTACACCATAAAAATAAATATCTTACCTTGGCCCACCATGTTCTTATTTACCATCTCCAACTTCTTCATAACTTTGATGGCGTAGAGACAGTCGGGTTTGCCAGTCTTGCAACCTAAAAATACTTTTCTACAACAACAAAAAAATAACTACAGTTAACCTTGCTGGAAAAGTTTGGGCCTAAAAGTTTAAGACTGGAAACAAGCAAGTACAGAATGGGAAACAAAAGGTAGGAAAAACAGAAACAGTCAGCAGAAAGACGCTGGACATAATTATTGTTACCAAGCATTATTACATTACAAATGAAGCCAGAACACAATCTAATTATTGTAGTGTTAACCTCCAACAAAGTCCCCCACTCCTGTTTTAGCAATCGGACCTGGTACCACTACACTGCCAATACTTGGCAACAATGACCATAAAGAAATATTAACCAACAAGAACTTAGTGCACCCCTGTAAGTTTTTAATCAATTAGAAATAAAAGTTGCAATTTAACAAAAAGGTGCTCACCCAAAACTTCCACGGCTAATTGGCTTCAGTATGGTAAAATCTTCAATACTTGGCATCTAATGAAAAACAGCGAAAGTTTCAGAGATTAGGCTAATTGATACCGGTATATTGTTATTGATCAGAGCCGCAACAATCACTACGTTTACATGACCACTTCGAAGCGCTTCACCCACGTGTCGCCTCCGTGGGTCTTGTAAACACCCGTTTATGGCGCTTTCCCCCAATGCGCTTCACGGAAGTGGTTTGGAAGTCTGTATTGCATCGTCTTTGTGCATGTAAACACTCGGAATCGCATTGAGCCATTGGAGAACGTCTGGTAAAGATGGCGGACACAGTTACGGTGCCCACGTAATTTGTGCTGGTGCCACTTGTATTTTAGGTAAATGAACACCACTAAGTTGCTACATGCAGAGGGTAGAGCAGTGTGGGACTTTCTCACTATTCTCCAAAAGGAGGGCAGGAAGGAAGGGTTTTCCAATCGCACTGGCCGAATCGCCTTCCTTAGCGGACTGGCCCTAATCGCGATCTTTCGTCTTGTAAACGGGTGCCATTGTTTGATGCGCATTTCAAAGCGCATCGCTAAAACACGCTTTCTTGTGGCCATGTAAACGTAGTGCATGAAATCTTAATGTGGTGAAGAAGTACAAAGGACAATTCAACCGCCTAACTCAAAACAGACTAACCTACCATACAGGGTTGTTTGATTTAAATCAGCATGATTTAATTCATGATTAATAACCATGATTTAAATCACTTGATTTTTGTAGGGATATGCCGATGTAGCTTTTTTGCCGATGTACCGAGACCGATTACTGTCAAAACAGAATGCCGATATAACGCTAAATAATGATTATTTTGGAAAAAATGAAAGTGTGATACAGTTTCTGTTGCCGATGTGCTGCAAGAAAAAACTTACATTTAACGTAGCCCTCATAAAAATATTAAAGAAAATTAAAAATTTCCCTGCAGCCATTTTTCCCCAGATCTTACCGCCCCCCCCCCCCAAAAAAAAATTGCACGCAGCCAAACATTTCCTGCACAATTGTAAAGATGTAAAAATCCAAATATGTGAAAATGTTGATATAATTAATCAACAGACGAGCACTTCATGATATATTAGTCTTAAAATACCAGCGAGCAGCAGTTTTTCTTATTTGCAAGTCACGTTTGTTACAAAATGTAAGTTAAATGGTTTTGTATTATAACTTCAGAACAGGTGGAGCTAATGACTTGTGGTTCGCACCATTGGAAAGCTGGTGAAAAAACGATTAAAATGGTGTATTTGAACATCAAAATCGGTCAATATTTAGCGAAGTTATCGGCGTTTTCGTATATTTAAAAAAAACTGCGGTGTATATGTGATCCAATACGGTGTATCGGCACATCGGCGGTACCGATATATCGGAATTGCCTCCGATAACCGGCAATACCGATATGAATCCAATAATCGGCTAATCCCTAATTTTTTTTTTAAACATTGATTTAAATCATTTTGACTATTTTAGTACATTAACTCAATATTTTTTATTGAAAAATACTTCACTGTATCGCAAAATGACTGCAATGTTGCTGGAGTGCACATGAGCAAAATCTAACATAGGTTCATTTTCTGTGTTGGGGTATTCGCCTAACAATTTTGCAAGCATTAAAGGCACATAAATCCCTCCGTCCTGGCCGCTTTACTCATACGTCAACTGCGCTAAAATATAGTTTACACGACCGTGGCGCGCATTGCTCCGTGAAACAAGCATGACGTCACATCCGACGCTAGATCATACTCATTTCGTAACAGTCTCTCTATCTCTATGTTACGGAGCCGCGCCATGCGACACATCGTACAAATGCTAAAAGGCAAAGATGGAGCGACTAGAGGTAAACAAACACTGACGCAGATGACTGCACGTTATGATCATCAATGTCTCCTGTCTGTTGCTGCAGTAAAATACCCACACGTTAGTTTTATTTGAACAAAGTTGACCAAATAAAAGATTCTGGGGGTCTTTATTATGTGTTGATGTCGAAATTTACGTCCTTTCGTTGCCGACTATGTTACGTACATTAATTTATTGGCGATTTCAAGGAGGCATGCTTAGGGACCGGACATTATGTATCGCTTTTTTTTGGGGGGGGGGAGGGGGGGGGAGGGGAGAAGGTATCCTCCCCCCTCCTTTCTTCGGACAGTAAGTTTACGCCCCTGCGGCCGATCTCATTATTCCTGCCAACCGTTATTTTTTTCCTTGTAGCCTAATTTGTGACTTAATGTTTTAGCATTATGCGGGAATGAAAAACGGCGTTACTGTACAGAAACAGCTTACCATAAAAAAAAAACTTCTCCCGACCGACCCTAATTATAATTTAATTGGTACTGCAGCTAAACGTTTTTTTTCCCTTAGGCCTTATGTCTGCTACGAAAATTTACGTCTGAAACTCAATCCGCAATTTAATTTCTTCTCCGCTTTTGGTTTTGTCCATCACCATGTCAGGATCCCGACACCCCTTCTTTAATCCTAGTTTCTTGCGGTAAACATAGGATAAACCTAATTGTTGATCCAATTCTCGTTTTGTCCTTTCCTTTACCGATTCGGTAACAAATCTACTTGGTGGAATAGATAAATGCGTTCATCACTCGCCATTTCTCCTGATAAGCTCAGAACAAGGTTAACTGGGATTGAAGCTGCGTGCCTCGAGTAAGGCAGCTACTATCTCACTTGGCTTTCGCTCAAAAGCGGCAAGTCACGTGACTTGAAGTGCACGAAGAATCCCTACGTTACAGACTAGGCGTGTAAACATCGCGTGACGTCACCGTTAAAAGTAGCCCAAGAACGCCCGAGAAGCTTTCTGGCGGGAGTGAGATACTTCTCGGACCGAGCGGTAAAAAAGAAGCTTACTAGCGTACACGCGCCACATTTGTCATCGGGATCGTACCCTTAGACGATAAAATAAAAGGTAAATGAGTTCATATAAAACTATTTCCGGTAATGTATCGAGAAAAACGTTAAAATATACCGGAGGGAGTTATGTGCCTTTAAGAGACTATAAGGAATACAATGTTTCATTTTTGTTTATCTAGTCTCCCAGCCTGTACAGGGGGTTTCCCAATGTAGGAACTAAAGTGAAACTGTGCAGATAGCTTTGGAAAGTCATTGTTGGTCAGGTTGACTAAAGAAAGAGGGATAAATAATAACTGAGGCAGGCCGTAAAAAAGACCTCCATAAGTTTTTACTGATGAGACGCTTAAATGAAAATACAGATGAAATTAGTGATGTGCCGATTATCGGATCCATATCGGTATTAGCAGTTATCGGAGGCAATTCCGACATATCGGTACCGCCGACGTGCTGATACACCATACTGGATCGTGCAATTAGCTACACTTTTTTATAAGGAAATATAAGCATAGGATATATAAGGAAACTAAGATAATTTTGCTAAATATTGACGGTTTTTGACATTCAAATACACCATTTTAATCCTTTTTCGCCAGCTTTCCAATGGCGCAAATCACAAGTCACTAACTCCATCCGTTCTGACATTATTTATAAAAAAAAATATTTAACTTACAAATTTTGACAAACATGGCTTGCAAATGGATAAGAAAAACTGCTACTTGCTGTTAATTTTTTAGGACTAATATACAGTTATACCATAAAGTGGTGCTTGTCTGTTGATTAATTAATACCAACATTTTTGCATATTTAGATTTTTACAACTTTACAATTGTGCAGAAATTGTTTGGCTGCATCCTTTTTTTTGGGGGGGGGGCAGAAAAATTGTTAAAGAGAAAAAAGCTTTGTCCTACACATTTTTAAAATTTCCTTAATGTTTTTATGAGGCTACATTAAATAAAAGCTTTTTTTTAGCAGTACATCGGCAGCAGAAACTGTATTACGGTACACTTTCTTTTTTTTGCAAAATAACGATTATTTAGCGTTATATCGGCAGTTATAGGCATTCAGCTTTTAACAGTAATCGGTTATCTATCGGTACATCGGCACATCCCTACCTAAAATACAGACATAAGGCTTGGTTAGCATAAGCAAAATGTCGTTTTAATGCTTACCTTCTCCTGTATTGTGCGAGTTTTTCTAATTATTCAGAATAAGAGCATAAATAATGAAAATTTAACTTTAACCCAATTTTGGTTAATCAAGGTTTTGAATTAAATTTTGTTTTTTGTAAATGATGTTTATCGCGCCAATTTAATGTTCAAATGTTGAATACAAAATAACTTACTCGTGTAACGGCGGACGCTACGACGGCTTAGGTACTTGTAACGCCCCCGGTTTCCATGGTGTACGTGGAGTTTCAGTCTAAGGTTTTACGGTGTTTTCGACGACTTTTTACGTTCGTTAACACAGCATGAGCAAATGTCCCAGCATGGGGGATGGAGCACCGGTCCTAATTAAAGGGGCCTAACCTTAAAACTGTCGGTAATCGCTGCCACCAACGGTGGATTTAACTGTTTAACTAGCTAAAATTAAATGATGGGCTAGATATTTATATTTTACACTAAAAAACAATCAATCAATCTAGCAAACGAACTGAAGCTTAAAACTCCTGGTTTTAATTATGCAACAGAATGAAATAACACTTTACATCATAGTTTGCTTCTAAAAGCTTTTGAATACTAGTTATTTAAAAGCAACAAGTTGAATTTACAATTTTAGGTAAACAAGACTAAACAGCCGCAACTGATAGTAGTCTATCTGACAGTATGTTTCATACACGATCAACCGTCCACAGTTATGTTTCTAAGTTTTCCAAGTACAAAAGATCAACCTCCCTTAGTTCCCGCAGAAACTGTTCTAAGAAATAAACAGCCCGGCAATTTTATACCTAGGCATCAGTATTTTTCCTTTGACTTCCACAAAGATCAAACCGTCAGTTAGTTTAAGTTAAAAATCCATTTAAAATAAACTGGAAAAGTTGGTTTTTAGTAAGAGAACCACTCTGACGTTATGGGGAGAGAGAACCTAATACGCCGCTTAAGGCGTCACCACCATAATTTTCTCTAAGCTAGAGGTTAAGTTTACGAATTTAGAATATGGGGGTTCTAAACTGAACTTTTAAAAGCTAAACTACAACATACGAAACACTACCATTTTGCCCGGCATGGCATTCCACGGACATGGCGTCTCCACTCCCGACTGGCGTGACCCTTCAAGCTTGAGAGATCTGTGAGCTGTGCTGTGGGTGCTTGGGGGTGAGGGTTTTTATGCTCGAAACCGGAAGTTCGCGCGGACGGGCAGGAGAGCTGCGGGGGTCGGATTGGCTGAGGGCCTTGAGAACAATAGAAAGTGGGAGGAGAAGTCGGTTGAACAAAGGGACTGGGTGCAGAGCTGTAAGAAGGAGTAAGGACATGTAAAGATAGGCCTCTTTTGAGTCTTACTCAAGTGAACTTTGGAAAATAGGCCTTTACTTTGAAATATTGACTATGGAATAAATATTTGCAACGTGAGTAGGCTCTGGTTAAAGCTTAAGACTTGGGTTTGGGTAATACATAAAGCATTACTATTAAATTTATTAAGCTTTAACTGAAAACTAGTTTTGGCTGGGGGGGGGGGGATTGAGGATTCGAAGTTTTTTGCACAGTTTGACTTTTGGTTTTAATAGAATAACAAGCTAGCAGTAGCATTTGAATGGGCCTCAGTCGGGTTTAGAGGAGAACTGAAACAAACATATTGTAACGGCGGACGCTACGACGGCTTAGGTGCTTGTAACGCCCCCGGTTTCCCTGGTGTACGTGGAGTTTCAGCTTGAGATTAATCGGTGTTAATGACGACTTTTAACGTTATTCAACACAGCATGGGCGACTGTCCCAGCATGGGGGATGGAGCGCCGGTCCTAATTAAAGGGGCCTAACCTTAAACTGTCGGTATCGCTGCCACCAACGGTGGATTTAACTGTTTTACTAGCTAAAATCTAAAGATGGGCTACATATTTAATTTTACACTAAAATACAATTAATCAAATCTAGCAAACGACTGAAGCTTAAAACTCCTGGTTTTATTTATGCAACAGATAATAAAGAACCCTTTACATTACGTTTTGCTTCAGAAAGCTTTTGAAATAAATTATTTAAAAGCAACAAGTTTGAATATACACTTAGTATTTCACAAATCAAACAAACAACGCTTGTGTTTGAGTAAAAAGTTAAATTTTCACAATAGAAAAAGTAATATTAGGTGCTCCCAGAGACACCCACAAGACTTAACAGCCGCAACTGATAAAAGTCTGACAGTATGTTTCTACATGATCAACCGTCCACAGTTATGTTTCTAAGTTTTCCAAGTACAAAAAGATCAACCTCCCTTAGTTCCCTCGAGAACTGTTCTAAGTAATAAAAAGCCCGGCAATTTGACACTTAGGCATCAGTTTGTTTCAATTTGACTTCCACAAAGATCAAACTGTCAATTAGTTCAAGTTAAAAAGCCATTTAAAATAAACTGGAAAAGTTGGTTTTTAGTAAGAGAACCACTGACGTTATGGGGAGACAGAAACTAAGATGCCGCTACAGGCGTCTCCACCATAATTTCAACAAGCTAGAGAGTTAAGTTTACGTTTTTAAACTAAAATTTAGAATATGGGGGTCCTAAACTGAACTTTCAAAACCTAAACTATAACATATGAACCACTACCATCGTGCCCGGCATGGCATTCTCCGGACATGACATCTCCACTCCCGACTGGCGTGACCCTTCTCTAGCTTGAGATCTGTGAGCTGTGCTAATGGTTGCGTTCTGGGGCTGGGGTTTTATACACAATACCGGAAGTTGGCGCGGACGCCGAGGATAGCAGCGGGGGTCTGATTGGCTGAGGGCCTCGAGAACAATGTAGCGGCCGAAGCTACGATTCTCACGGTGCTTGTAACTTCTCCGACATCAATGTGGTTTTGACCTCTAAACTTCTAGTTCGGTGGCGGTTTTTACTTTTACGGAAAACAGCACACGTATGCTACTGGCCCAGCATGGGTAACAGAGAGTCATTTGTCCTAACTGTAGGCTAACTAGATAACTTTAAAGGGGTGTATTCGCTGCCACCAGGTGGGTGTTTCTAAATGCAGCTTTAAGTTTAATTATTAAGTGGTTTTCTTAAGAACTATAACTTCTACATTTAGTCTAACTAGCAGAAAAATAGGCGTTTTACAAACTCAGTGGTTTATTAAAAGGCAAATAAATATAAACAATTACATTTAAAATCAACTAGTGTCAGAACAAGAAAGCTTTAAATAAAAAGCACGGCGATTTTTACAACAGGAAAAATCAACAAGAATTTACATTAAATTCAACTACAAGATGAAGAGTAAAAACGACAATTTCGATTAGAAAATGTTTGTGGGACCTCGGAAACCCGTTATAACATGCAAACCGCGGGAATTACATGAAATAAATCTATTTGTTGCAAACCGCGGGAATTACACACGAATAGTCAAGACTATGTTTCTTAAGTCCGACCTAAGATCAAATCTTCAAATCTGTAGATCCTTAGTATCTAGGGAAGCACCCGAAAAATACGTCGTCTAAATGCAGATTTAGTGTTTAGATTAAGTTCATAATAATAAACACGGGAAAAAAAAGCTGGTTTTTAGAAAGGGACCGTGAACCCGGACGTTATGGCGATGGGGGCCTAGAATGCCGACTATGGCTCCACCTCCATAATTCCCTCAAAGCTAAGGTTAGGTTAAGTTTAAAACTAAAATTTCGAATGGGGTTTCCAAAATTAAATTTTCTAAACTAACACTAGTCTAATACGAACCAACTACCTTTGCCCGGCATGGCAACATTCGGACGGGACATCTCCTATACCGACTGGCGTAGTCACCTCTGGCTTTGAGGATGAGCGTGTGCTAACAATTGAGAGGAGCGGGGGCTTTTTATGCTACGTACCGGAAGTTGGCGCGGACGCCGAGGATAGCTACGGAGGTCTGATTGGCCGAGGGCCTAGAGAACAATAGAAAAGTCGGCAGCGCAAAGGATTTTTCGCTTGGCGCCGTTTGATGGAATAACTATGGACTGTGTGATAGAGAGAGGCCGGTAGAGTTAAACTCATTGTTTGGAACGTGAATAAGGCCTTTAATTACTACGGATTGTTTTCATTTTTAACCACGATGTTAAGCATCGCAACTATTGAAGGAGTGCTCATAATAAATTCGGTTATTAACATTGGGAAGCCAGGTTTACTTTGGGAAATTGAAAGCCAAGTCGGTTTTGCTACGGACAACTAAGTACAAACAGAAAAGACGTGTATGGAAAAATATGTAGGACGAAATGTTGCTTAAGCTCCGGTAGTTGGGATGGCAAAAGATTACGTTAAAAGATTATTATAAAATAAAAGTTATGGTAACCAGCGAATGCTAAAACGCATTTTAAATAGTTGAATTAATATTCATAGACGTAAAATTGGGTTTTTGGATGTTGGACATTTCTCAAGTGCATCTTAGATCGTCACCTTAAATCTACTTAAGAAATATCAAAACAAAGTATCTGTACATTTATTAGGGAGGTTAAGTACCTTCGTAGAGGAAGATCCTCCCTCTAAAATACTGAACTAATGTTTTCGGCTTTATGCCTAAGTGAAAATAAAAGCAAATACAAATTTATACAAGTGGCGAAAATGGCGTCTCGTGCGCTACGGTGATTTTACGGCATCAGTTTCGTGCGTTATTCTTAAGGATGCTGTGGAAGTTCTAGAAGGAATTATCGTGTTCTGTTTGCGGGGGAAAACAGATAAAGTTCGTGGCTATTAAGAGCTGTTTAGATGAGACGGATTGGTCCATTTTCTAGGAAGATACAGGCGTTTGAAATTTGGGGTTTTTCACGGCCGAGGCGCCGAGAAAAAAAAAAGTGTTCGTTGCCATAAACGAAGTTTCCCTCAGGTTGTTGATAGTTTGAGTTGAGGTATCCTCTCAAATCGGGTGAAGAACTCAGGCCTTCTTTACACCAATGGAAAGTGGGAGAAGTCGGATGAACAAAGGGACTGGGTGCAGAGCCGTTTGAAGGAGTAGGGACATGTAAAGACGGAAAAGATAGGCCTGTTTGAGTTTCACTTAATTGAACTTTGGGAAATAGGCCATTATTTTGTATTATTGGCTGTGGAATAAATATTTACATGTTTACAACGTGAATAGGCTCTTGTTAACGCTTAATACTTGGCTTGGGTAATGCATAAAGCATTACTATTAAATTTTATAAGCTTGAACTGAAAACTGCAGCGTTATACACCACAACTAGGTTTGGCTGGGGCTGGGGGGGGGGGGGGGGGGAAAAAA
>JAHWFP010038962.1:0-29204 GCA_023313725.1 Lithobius niger | reverse complement strand
GGGGGATTCGAAGTTTTTGAACAGTTTGACTTTCGGATTGGGTTTGAACAGATCTTTAAGATTTCTTTTTGTGTTTAATAGTAGATCAAGCTATCAGTAGTGTTTGAAAGGTCTCAGTCGGGTCCAGAGGAGAACTAAAATAAACATATATACACTGAAAATTCGTGTCCGGTAGAATGCCAGGTCGTAATACGTTTGGATACACGATAGCATTACTGGGGGTAAAAGATTGTTATAAAGTATAAAATGTGGTTAAATAAACTAGCTTAGGAGGATGCTATAACGCATTAAGTAACTGGGAACGTTTAACGTTTAATTTGGAAGTTAAAATTGATCGTTGTGGAAATTTTTATATGGATTGCGGCCGACAAACAAAAGATATCACACTTCAAATTGTTGTCTGTACAAATCCTCGAGGTTCAGTACCTGCGCAGAGGAAGCTCCTCCTAAAATGCACTAAGCTAGTGTGTTCGGGCTTTTTGCCCTAAAAGGAAAAGGATAAAATAAAAGTACATAAATACAGAGTTCAACAATGGCGGCCATGTTGAGGGAGCGCTGAAGTGGCTTTGGGGTGATCTTCAAATGTAGTTTAATGGTACTTCCTGGTGGAAAGTCCGGATTTGGGCTTCCCCAAGTGTCTTGTATTTGGACAGGCTTTGTATGTTGAACGTTTGGGCCGATCTGGTCCATTATTGTAAAAACGGCGAGATATGCCTCGGCGAGGCATTTGGGTGCAAAGAAAAAAAATTTCAAATTTTTGAAAAACAAGCGTTTTTCGGTGGCGCTCGTTTACAATATATACACTAAAATTCGTGTCCGGTAGAATGCCGCTGTCGAATTGCGTTGGGCTAATGGTAGCGTTTCTGGGGGTAAAAGATTATTACGAAAGTATAAATGCGGTTAAAATAAACTAGCTCAGTTGAATGCTATAACGCATTAATGTTAATTGAAATGATCAACGTTGTAAACACGGTCTCGTATCAGACGCTCGTGGTGAGGACACCTTAACACCACCGAAGAAAAAACCTGAGGGCAGCTTTGTTCCACCCCAGAAGAAAAATCGTCTATATGGCGATTCCACTTTAAAACATGTAAATACTGTATAATATTTCTTTAGGCATAAAGCCAAAACACTTTTTCAGCTTAGTTGTGTCTTAGAAGTTGAAAACACACGATATTTTTTATTTGTAACAGGTGACGACTTTGTTTATTTATGAAAAATGTCCGATGTTCAAACCAGTTTAAAAATCTAACCTAAACTGCGATTTAGCCCTTTAAAAACTAGCTGGAACATTTAATCTTTTTATTTTGTGCACTTAATGCATTTTGGTAAATTTAACTTCTGGCCATGAACCCTACCGGAGCTCCCATGTTTATGTTTGTCTATTTTTACGGACCTAGTGTATGATTTTATGTTTATTTTTTATAGCATCTCCATCCAAACTCCGACCGTAGTGAACCTCTAAAAACGTAAACAAACTAGCTTTCCTTCGTTGTAAACGTGCATTGTATATAGCAGTTTCATTTCCAAAGTCGAATAATAATTCTGTGCATTACACTTCGTCCCCCCCCCCCTCCTTCAATAGTTGCGATGCCTAACATCGTAGTTTATTTTAATAGACCTAAAAATCACATTGTTATGAGTTGAAAACTCACTTGCACTTTTCAAACCTGGCCTCTAAGTTCCAAGTCGGCAATTCCCTTTGTCAATTCGAATCCATTCAACCAAAACACTGCTTCAATTCCGTCAGCCAGTCAGAGCGCTCAAGCTACCCCGGTCGTCCGCGCTGTCATGGCCGACTTCCGGTAGTGACAGCTCGGCCGATTTTGGTCTGTCTCTCCTCCTCCAAGCGTCCACCTCTTCCCCACTCACCCCCTCCGTCGCACTCCTACAGGTCCGCGCTAACCCTCTACCTGCCTGCCAAGCAGAAGGCATAAAAACCCAGACGCAGTAGAGTTTAGTTAGCACAGCTCAAGGATTCTCAAAGCTAGAGGTCACTACGCCGGTCGGAAGTGGAGATGCCGCTGTCCGATTGTTGCCATGCCGGGCAAAGGTGGTGGTTCGTATCGTACTTAGCTTAGCTTTATAAGTTTAATTTTTGGACTTAAGTTTAAACTATAAATTTTGAATGTAACTTAACCTCGTAGCTTTAGAAAGTAAATTTATGGTGCGTCAAGCCAAACGGCATTTCGGACGTTGGCGGCCGTAATTTAAGGGTTCACGGTCCCAGCTTTTTTTTCATGTTTTTTTAAACGCAGTTTAAAGTAAACAAAGGACGGTTTGATCTTCGTGGGGTTTCCATTGATTAAACGCTCGGATCCACTTTATAGGTAGCTACGGCTCTATAATTTAAGGAGTTGACTTAACAACAGCAACTCTGGGAGGTTTAATGCTTTGCAGTTACACGTAGAAACAAAACTGTAAAAACAAGTCTACTATTATATATCAGCCGAGGCTGTTTATAATTTAGAGGGCTCTTTTGCGAAATCTCCTTGTGCCTATACAAATCACTTTTTCTATTTGAAAATGTTTTAACTGAACATCGTGTTTGTTCTAGTGTTGAATTTTATTGTAAATTCCCCGTGTTATTTATAAACTAATTCAGTTGTAAATGTGCCAAATGTAAATGTAAAGTGCGTTTTGATTTTTAACATGTTTGTTCAAAAATAAAACCAGGAGTTTAAAACCCAGTTGGTTTACTCGTCCGTCGTTCGCTAGAAATAAGAAATTAAGACAATTCTCTTAGCTTAGCTAGCCTAATTTTCCCACCTTGGTGGCAGCGTTACCGCTTATTATTACAGTTAGCCTACAATATTAGGACATGTGTAGCTCCATTCCCTACGCCGGGACTGTAGCTGTTGTACTTGTTTGAAACAAAAAGTACCCAAAAGTAATAGTAAGAAGATCTAGTTACACCAGCGGCGATGTTACAAGCACCTACCCCGTCGTAGCATCCGCCGTTACAACGTTAAAGTTTAAAAGGCAAAATCGATCGTTGTGGAAATTTTTCATAAGGATTGCGGCCGACAGGTTAGGTTATGTGAGGTTAAGTACCTTCGTAGAGGAAGCCCCTCCTAATCTACAACTAAGCTAGTGTACGAGGCTTTTTGCCCGAAAATAGAAGCAATAAAATCGAAATACATGAATACAAGTTTTCAATAATGGCAGCCATGATGAAGGAGCGCTGCGGTTGTTTTTGGAGGATTTTCTAATTTACATTTGACGATCTTCTGGTTGAAAAGTCCGGATTTGGGCTTCCCCAAGAGGTAGATATTATGGATGGCTATTAAATGCCGAAGAGTTTGATCGATTCGGTCCATTATTAAAAAAACGGCGAAATTTACACAAGCGAGGCATTTGGGCGCTCAAGAGAAAAAAAAATTTCGCTTCGTTCAACAAAACGAAGGCTTTTCGGTGGCACACGTTTACACTCGGTATACCTACAATTCTGTGCGAAAATAAATTTTTTTTGTGAAAAATCCAATTTAAATAAAAAAAATCCGATTTTTTGATTAAAAAAATCATGAATTTTTCCAACCCTGCTACCATACCTTAATGGTCCAATGTAAGGCACCTTGAATACAGGTGAATTACAGTTTTGATCAAACAATTTGAAAATAAAATAAAAATAGGAACAGGCGAGGGCTTTAAAGGGCAATTACATCCATTTTGACATGCATGCTTTACTTTTGGATTATTTACACAATAACTAAACACAAGAATTGCGGTAAGAATACATTACGTACGTCCGATACAACAATTTAATTATTGCATCACCAAAACACGACAAGGAGACCACCACTGTTTTGCTGGTACGCGCAGAAATGAATGCCGACTGATGTCACTCTTTGATTTCGACTCGCAGCCGATTGAGATAGCTATATTGGCTGTGAGAGCTCGAGCGTCTGACGGCCTTAGCTGGCCACTACAACTGTCAGCCAGCCATACATGCAAAATGTACCAAAGTGTCTGTTATCCGGAATGTAAAATTGTCTGATGAAAAGTGTGTTTTTAGATGAAAGTTTACAACAAATTACGTGATTTGTCGGATTTTGTCTGATGACGGTGATTTTGTCGGGTATCCTAGAGACCAGGATACGGTAGATTTTGCATGCATGGACGCTTGAGCTCTCACAGCCAGTAGAGCTATCTCAATCGGCTGCGAGTCGAAATCGAAAAGTGACATCTGTCGGCATTAATTTCTGGCGGTCTCCGTATTGTGTTTTGGTGATGCAATAATTAAATTGTTGTATCGGACGTACGTATTCTTACCGCAGTTCTTGTGTTTAGTTGTTGTGTAAGTGATCCAAAAGTCAAGCATGCATGTCAAAATGGATGTAATTGTTCTTAAACCTAAGATTCTGGCGATAGGCCTACAACTAGGCCTGTTACGAATATAATTGGTAGCCGACGTGGATGCAAAATAATTTTTTTTCCATACATGGTTTGTTTACAATAGGTTTATCACATACCACTTAATTTTTTTAAATTTCCAAAGCAACGACACAATACCACCAACGTAGAACGAACACAGTTCAACAATTAAATTTTCGTCATCAAACAGTTTGAGATAAACGGAGTCCTTCTCACGAAAATTGCATCCCCCAGCTACACCAACATCAACCTGCTGGTTAGGCCTGAACTTGGCGCGGACCTGGACAGAGTGGGCAGTCCAGTTCCACCGACAGATCAGTGGTCCTGCTGACGAGCGCGAGAGCGACCGTTCAAATTTGGATTCGACTAAAGACGCTGTGATGTAAACAAACTTTTTCGTGGTTTTGGCGTAATTCTGAAGGAGATTAGAGTTCTCCGAAAATTTAATTGTTGAACTGTGTTCTACGTTGGTGGTATTGTGTGGTTGTTTCGGAGATGTCTTTAAAATACCACTGTATCAACTGGTTACCGGTATTTTCAATTTTTTTTTAATTGTGGACTCCGTAACAAATTTTCAAGATCCATTTGTCATTTTTGGCTATCTTTTAGATTACGTAAATAACTCAAAAACTGTCAGAGCTATGTACTTGGCACCAAAAAACCAGCTCTCGAAAAAAAAAACCAATTTGAATGGCGTATTCAAATCAAATTCATTTAAAACTTGGCAGAGTTATGGATTTGGACATACATATAAGACAAGAATGAAGGTTTTAGTGTACAAATTGAAAAAAAAAAAACTGGTAATCTTCCAGAAGAAATTGATTTCCTTCCTACCAATGGAAGAAGATGAAGAGAAATAAAGAGAAAAATTTAAATTTTGGGGGGGTTAAAATTGGTTTCTATCGTCTATACGAAAATGTATACTACCTGTAAATTAAAATGCATTCAGTTCCTGAGTGCTCTTTATGACTTGAGGTTTTTCGCTCTCCTGATCCGGCCAGTGCGCAACCCCACTGCGCATGCGTCACCATGCGCAGGCCTCCTATAAAAGCAGATCGCTCGCCCATGGTGGTGGCTCAAGAGGGGAGGTAGGGTGGGTATTTACAGGTAGTATAAATTTTCGTATAGACGATAGAAACCAATTTTAACCCCCCCAAAATTTAGGTTTCTAATCGTCGGTAGAAAATTTCTACTACCTGTAAATTAAAATGCATTTACAGTAGACCTCGTCAGTATAGGTGGCGGGCACCATCATGGCGAGTTACCCCGGGTTGCGGACTGGTTCCCCCAAAAAGTTTAACAAACTTCGCACTTAATTGAAAAATATATAACAGAATCAGGAATTTAGATCTCTTTCGTAGGATTTGGTGGCCCTGAAAAGGGCCGTTTGTGAATGATGGGTCTTGCTTCCGTCTTCTGGAAGTCGGGAACGGGAAGGTCTTGCTTCCATCTTCTGGAGGTCTTCGTTTCTGTGTTCGTGCTTAAGGGGGTTGGACTATGCATCTGGCTGTTACGATTGATCCCAGACGATATAGCCCGTCTTCTTGCCTTGACATGTCACGGAGGTAGTGACTTGTGAAGACGGTTTGGCTCCTCCATGATGTGGCTTGCAGAATTTCGGAAATGGAGACTTGATTGTGGAAAGCCCATGAAGTTGAGAGTGCTCGGAGTTCGTGTGCGGTTGCCTTGATGTTGTCGGTGCAGCTGATGTTCGCATCGTCGTATGCCCTGTTAATGACAGTTCTGATCCAGTTGGCAATTCATGGATGGGAGCAGAAGTCACGTTCGTTCCTTTGGTGAAGGGAAGGAAGAGTTGAGTCCGTCACCTTCGGCATTCGGGGTCACTTGTGCGTTTAATGTAGTATCGAAGCGCACGGACGGGACATAGGGTTCGTTCGGGTTCTTCATCATAGATGTTCGTGAGGGCTGGTATGATGATAGGTTTGGACGGTTTGCATGGTTTTTGAGTTTTGGCTCGGAAATCAGGACGAGGCCCTCAAATGAAGAAATTTGCAATTGTCGAAAAAGAAACAGTTAGCAGGGTCGTTCGACAGGGCTTGCATTTCGCTGCTGCGAAGGCTTGCTGCCAGAGAGGTGAGAAAAACTGTCTTCCTCGTGAGATGGTTAATGTGGCAAGTTTGGATCGGTTCGTATGGATCTTTGGTCAGAGAGTTCAAATCAAGGGGAAGGTCCCATTTCGGGAACTCATGATGGATAGATGGTCTTTCAATTTCGAAGGATTTCAAGAGATGAAATGCGGTAATCTTCGAGGAGGTGTTTGTTTCCGGCGGCTTTGAAGACGGTTTTCAGGGCGGAACGGTAGACTAGAATGGTTGAGCCTTTTAGTCCATCTTTGAAAAGATAGGTGAAGAAGACTAGCAGTTCTCGAATAGGGGGTTGATTGGATTAACCTTTTTTCGCTTACACCAATGAAACCATCGTTGCCAGTGGCTGTTGTACATTTTGTTAGTTGAGTCTTGAAGGGCCTTGCTGGCGATGCGAGCGGCTTGTTCTTCAAAAATTCCAGCCTCTTTAATGAGTTGGATGATAGTAGCCACCCGTGCAGATGTAAGATGTTGGAGTTCGGGTGGAACTTGGTTCCCTTCTGTTGGGATAAGAGATCCGGAAGGTTTGTCAATTCTCTTGGTGTGTCTACGAGAAGGTTGAGTTGAGGGAAGGTTGAGGGAAGGTTGAGTTGAGGGAACCATGGGGCTGCAGGCCAGTTTGGTGCTATGAGAAGAAACAGACCCTGAATTTGCTCGATCTTCGTTAGGACAGATGGGAGAAGTCTGAATGGAGGGAACAGGTAGGCGTAGAGGTTGTCCCAGGGAAAGGTCAGGGCATCGACTGCACAGGCCAGATCGTCCGGAATCGGGCTCACGAATTAGGGAAGTCTGGCATTGTACCTCGTGGCGAAGAGGTCGATCATGGGTTTCCCCCAGATGATGAGAGATTCGCAAATTATGTCTTGAGGGACCATTCCCCTGATGGTGGTTTCTTCCGGGATAGTGCGTCCGCTATTACATTTCGGTTGCCTGGGATGTGGAGCGGTTGGAGAGTTGTGTCGAGCTTCAGGCATAGGTTGAATATTTCGGAGGTGATCTGATGAAGGGTCCGGGAACGTGTTCCTCCTTCTTTGCGTATGTAGGCGACTGCAGTAGTGTTGTCTGATTGGATTTGAACGATCTTGCCTGTTACCAGGTGACGGAAATGACGAAGAGCATTGTAGATTGCCTTCAGTTCGAGAACGTTGATATGCTCGGTAGTGTTGGGAGGCCAGGTTCCGTTTACTTCGTTATGTGTCCATTATGTGAGCACCCCATCCAGTTAGAGATGCGTCGGTTAGGAGTAGGAGGTCCGGAGGGGTTTCGTGAAGAGGCATAGTCTTGGATATATTTGCGGTGTTCATCCACCAGTGAAGGCATTCCCATGGGAAGTGGGGATCGGATGGTTTTGACAACTTGGAAGATGGTTGCTCCAATGATCGAGTGGTCGAGTCATCCAACGACCGTAGGGAAGAAGATCTGCCATTGAATCCATTTTGCCTATGAAGGAGTTCAGGGATGTCAGTGAGTGATTTGTGGACTGGGAAAAGGAGAGGCAGTGGTCTAGTAGGTCGGTTTTCCTCTCCGCTGATGGCGTGACGATGGCAGACCGAAGGTTGAAATCCACACCGAGGAAGATGAAGGTTTGTGCAGGTTGGAGTCGTGATTTCTCCCAGTTGACGCCCAGACCAAGGTTGTGAAGAAGCCGGATGGTGAAGAAGGTGTCTTGCCGGAGTTGGCAGGGACAGATGTTGTTTAGGAGCCAATCGTCGAGGAAGGCGTTGGCTCCTACCTGGTGACGGGAAGGTGGCTCAAAATGGGCTTCATGACGAGAGTAAAGATGCGTGGAGCAGCGTTGAGGCCGAATGGGAGAGTTTGGAATTCGAAAATCTTCCCTTGGTAGATAAACCGGAAGTAGTGGAGGTACGTCTTGTGAAGAGGGATGTGGAGATATGCATCTTCGATCGTCCATTCCAGGAGTTTTAGGGAGAGGCGAATGGATTGAAGGGTCTCCATTTTGAAGTGTTCGTTGTTCATGTAGCGATTCAGTGGTTTTAGGTTGAAAATCATTCTTTCCCCAGCGGACTTCTTTGGCCTCAGGAAGATGGAGCTGTAGAAGCCAGGCTTGGAATGGTCGGGACAGAGGCGGATTGCGTTTTTGGCTAGAAGGGCGGCTACTTCTTTGGAGAGAGCGGGTGAAGCCTTGGTTGCGAGCTCCCAAGGAGGGGTGAATGCCATCGGAGTCTTGAATTGAAGGATGGTTGAAAGCCATGGGATACGATTGATAAGATGACTTTGTCGGTTGTGATGTGATGCCATGCCGATGTGAAGTGACTGATTCGGCCGCCTACAGGGAGACCGTGGGCATAGTCACTTGCGGTGAAAGGATTTCCGACTGGAAGCAGAGGAGTACTTGCTGCGGTTGTCGGGGGTGGAGCTTCTTCTGAATTTGTTGTTGTTGCGTGAGTTGCTGTGGGTGTTCCCTCGAAAGGACTGATTCCGGCGGGGAGAAGGTTTCCTCTTGTCATGGGACGACTGGTCATTGGACGTTGGAGGAGGCGGTGGTTTGGGATGAGAGGTGTGGCCTTGGAAGGGTTTTCGAAAAGGCTGGTTGTTCGGTGGTTTGAACGGTTTCATAGGTTTGCGGGCGATGTCCAAATGAGGGGCAAGAGTCGGGATGCGGCCTTTGAAGAGTGTGTCCGTCTCATGAAGAGGTTGAATGCGGAGGATGTGTTTGGTAGACGCATTCAAGTTCGGTGTGGTGCTTAAGGCGATGTCCCTGAGTAGGAGGGTCGAGTTGAACAGAGCCTTGGTGAACCAGTTGAAGGAGTGATACGAGGCGAAGGACATCTTCTTAAAAAGTTCGGAAATAAGGAAGTGGAGATACTTGATGTTCTTTTGGCTAGATTCACGGGGGAGCCTTTCGCAGAGGGCGTTGATAGCCGTGGCGAGGACATCGGCTTGAGAGTTTGCGCGGAGGCCTAGACGGAGTATCTTGTCATTCTCACGGAGCACGGCAGTGGGCACCACGGTGCGACGGTGGATGTAGAGGGCAGTGCCGAAATCCATTTTTGCTTCAGTTGACAGAAACTCAGATTGTTGGTAGGTTTCAAAAAGGCGAGGGTTGGCCGCGCCGTCACCAGTCGCTCTGAACAACCAGGATTCACGGCCTGGACGAGGGGGCGGTGGATCCTGGTCGAGTTCAAGGGGTTGACCATTCCCGAGGAGGGATCCCCCAGTTCTGAGGAGTGTCGTGAGTAAGGCAGAGGATTGTCCGATCTTTGCTTTTTCACGATTATTTTTGTCCCTAAGGCCATAGCCGAAACCCGTTGAAAGGCCCCTGTTCTTGGGTTTAGGAGCGGAGGAGTTCGGTTTGTAGAGATGGCCGTCAGGGATAATGGCTTCTACCGCTTTGACAAGGTCGAACAGGGGGATGGCAGTTGGATCATCGTCGGCTTGAAGGGAGTCTTCATACGGCTTGAAGGGAATCTTCATAAGGGTCAAGCGGGGGCTGAGCGAGTTAACTCGATGCGGAGCTTGCCGGCCCAAAACAGAAGCAGAGTCGAGATCATCTTCCGTGTTGAGGATGCGGGAAAGGAGTTGCTGGAGGTCCGCTGCAGAAATGTTTGGGCGGTGTTTCTTTTGAGGGTGCATGGGCGTAAGGTTGCTTCCGTTTGCGAGCATCGGTGTCGGAAGATGCAATCCAGTCTTGGACGTACGAAGTGGCCTTTGAAGGGGGCTTCTCCGTCGAGGAGCGGTTCTTGTTAGAGAATTCCCTTGATGGAGCGGTCCATGAGGCGGTGAATTTCTTGCGTTGACAAGCGATTCGTATCAGGTTCAGGATGTGAGGCCAATGATAAGTCGAGGGGCGGGACATCATGTTGCTGTAGAGAGAGAGATGCCGAGGTTGATGGCGGCTGTTGGGCGCAGGGCAACGGCGAAGCCGAATGGTCTTGGGTTAAAGAGGCCGTGGGTCGGATCGGAGACAGTAAAGGCGAGATGCTGGGGTCAGGTGGAGGGCTTGACGGAGGAGAATCCATGATGTGTCGGCGTGATGATCACGTAATGAACGGGAGTGGCAACGACGAACAAGCGGCGAACGGGAACGTCGAGCGATGAACGGGCTGCAAATGACGAACGACGAACGGGCTGTTAAAGGCGAACGACGAACGCGTTGTGAATGACGAACGGCGAACGAGGCGTTGAAAGACGGGCGGCTGGCAAGCGATGGGCGGCAGCGAGACGTTTACTCTCAGGCCGAGAAGTGCGAACGACGAACGGGCTTCGAACGGCGAACGAAGAACGGGCAGTTGAAGGGAGAACAGGCAGCACACGACGAGCGGCAGCAGGCGGCGTCGTATTCCGGCATAGGACATGCGAACGACGAACGGGCTGCTGGCGGCGAACGGGCTGCAGGCGACGAACGGGCTGCGGAGACGACCGGCAAACGGGAACGGAGAGGAGAGCTTCTTTCCAGGCGACGTCTGCGACGAGAGCTTGAGGAAAAGAGATGGCCGCCATGGGCGAGCGATCTGCTTTTATAGGAGGCCTGCGCATGGTGACGCATGCGCAGTGGGGTTGCGCACTGGGCGGATCAGGAGAGCGAAAACCCTCAGGTCATAAAGGGCATTCAGGAACTGAATGCATTTTAACTTACAGGTAGTAGAAATTTTCTACCGACGATTAGAAATGAAAAATTGTAAAACACTGAAAGAAAGGAATGTACACAAATCAAACTATTATTTATTTAATAAAACATTTGTCGTCATTATTCACAATTGAATTGCGACGACTATATTATTTGCAAGAAGAAAATACAAAATTGACGTACAGTATATACATTCCATATGAAACTGTTATACGTTAACCTACGCTATACAATTTAGCCTATGTTGTGGATGCTTTCCTGCTCACTGTCACTGGTCGCCTACTAGGAAAGCATCCTCAACAACCAGGAATGCTGACAAAAGGCCCACTATGAGGCAGCAGAACTTGCAGAAAATTGAAATATGAGCAGACGATTGGAAGGAGAGGAGTGGAAGTTTGAGTGGTTATCCACACCATCGCCTGAGGAGAACTGTTAGTAAAAAAAGTGGAAAATTCACCAGCTTTCAGCATTGAAACGTGGACTTTTTGGTTGGGTGCAAGTTGTACTTTTTATCATGAACAACAACCAAAGTAAAACGACCGAATTTTCGTTTTTTTAGTACCGAATACGGTAGGCCACGCTAAGACCTCAAGTACAGTAGGACACACTAAACCGCCGTTTTTGAAAACACAAGAGTAAACGACAATAGAAGAGAGTAGAAGACGCCTGATGAAGATAGTCGGCTGAGTAGTCTTAAACATATCCAGCACACTCTGATTATCAGAAATTTGCAAAGATTGTTTATCTTAAACTTTACAATTTTGCGTAAATTGTGATCGTATTAAAAGGTAGCTTGTCACACTAATGTTATCTTAAAAATAATCGAAATCTTGAACCAAAAGCCATGTCTTCAAGAATTACTGTATTACAAAAGATGAATATTACAAGTGTAGAAAATTGTGAAGAGGGTTTACTGCGCGATTTTCACGTGATTTATGTCAAAGCAGTGGAAAGTGTAAAAAGTGCTAGCCCATAAAACGATCATGGGCACCCAACGCTTCTCCAGTAGTAGGTGAACGTTTCAGACGTATTAAAAAATATGCCAGGAAGTCAAAATGGAATTATACGTATGAAATTACAGTACTCTGGTTATTGCTCTCTGCTAAACACCTGAACACTAGGCAAGGCTGATTTCCACTGTGGGTAAAATGAATGTTCCGGTCCTGCAATCTAGTCATCATATATGTCCAATGTGAGAAATGACAGATCATAGCACACTTATGCCAAAAATGGTACGGTAGTTGGCCACTTTTAGATATATAAACTACAGTACTCCGTCATTTTGTGAGGGTGCTGTGATCTTTGAAAAGTGCTCGATCACGGCCAAAAGCAGCATACGCTAAGGGGACGATGCTAAACTTACCTCTTCGAGAATGATGGGTCACAAACACAGGGGTAATCTCGATCACATTCCCACCTGCACTACTACAATCCTAGCGTCAAGTCAGTTACAATTTCAAGAGGCCACATGATTAAATTTGAATAACAAGAGCAAAACAACAGTAAGTATTTCATGTGTTTCATTTGACATAGTGCGTCGAAGTTTACATTTTGAGTCTGAGCACAAATGAAGCTCCATGGTGGTTGCGCTCGCATAATAACATGATTTCTGGATCACGCCGTTTACATTGTGGCTGTTTGAGCGACTTGTGATCATATCCAAGCTGTGATCAAATCCAAGCTGTGATCATATCCAAGCTGTGATCATATCCAAGCTGTGATCATATCCAAGCTGTGATCACATCCAGGCTGTGATCACATCCAACCCGTGATCACATTCAAGCTGTGATCACATCCAAGCTGTGATCACATCCAAGCTGTGATCACATCCAAGCTGTGGTCACATCCAAGCTGTGATCATAGCCAATTGCCTGTCATGGGGGTGACTTCCACAGCAGTTCCAAGCTTGCCTACCATCTATCTCTAAACGTGGAAGGCTGTACTATCCCCATTGGTGCAAAGGAGTATCTAGATCAGCCAGCAAGCATTCTGGGGACCAGTATGGAAGAATGGCTTAAAGCCACTTCCACAGCGGCTCCAAGCTCGTCCAATGGTTTAAAGGGTAAATCAAGGTTGCTGTTCACAAAAATGATGTGGTTTTTTTTAATTCGATGTGTCACACGTCAAATTAATGCGGTTGTGGCCAAAAAACGGGGGTAGCCGATTAACGTGAGCATCTCCTCAAAAACCAGATATTTGTTCAATTCTGATCCGAAGAAATTCAAGTATGCGGGTGGGTGACTTGCAGTGCGCCAGTACACAAGGTATTATGCTCTAGTTAATTTAGTTACGGCGGTTTTAGTTCGCTAACCTCTAAAAAGGTCTCTGAGCAAAAAACCGTCGTCAAGTAGTACACGATCAGTGGCTGTCGTCAGCGCTTCCTCAGCGTAAAGGTGTGCGCTCAACGCCGATCATACGAAAAATTGCGGTGTGTAATTGCGCATTTCGGCAAGTCAGCTCTTCAACATTGCGGTCGGTTAGAGGCTATCGTGTACGTCGAGATGGCTCCTCATCTTATGACGCAGAACAACACAAAGTGAGTTATCACTTACCTTTGCGGTGATCTGGATGGTACACCGAATTTCTGATTGAATCCGGACGGTACAATGAATGCGATGCTCGTATAAGACTTTTGCTGTTAATTTCTGCGCCATACTCGCTGCTTTTCGGGTGCGATATATTACAGTATTTTATTACGCGTATTTGTGGTGTTGTTTCCTTTTGAACGAGTGAGCAAAGCAAATGTTGTCCTGTTTTCACAGTGGCAGACTAGCCAGAGGGAGGAAAGGGCGGGATATTCCTAATGGCCTTTGACTTTTGATTTTTTTTAAATCCGTAACAGGAAGACTCACGTAAGTTTTATTGGTTCGACATGAGTTTTAACCACAGATTTAAAATTACAAATAATAATAATAATATAGAACATTTTGCCGGCCCTCAGGCAGGCCGGCTAAAAATGGTTTTTTTTGCTGTAGAAAGTACTGTACCTGGCAATTTTAGCATTGCTGTCTCAGTGATGCTGTTGGTTGCTTGAGACTTGAATCGCCGCCTCAGTCACCTCACCACGCATGCGCGGGCGTGGTCCTCCCATATAAGCTGGCGGCTACGAGGGCTCGCCATCTCTTTGTCTCACGTTATGGTCAGAAGGTGACTCGTGAGGGGAGGCAGGGAGGGTCTGAGGTACAGTACTTTCTACAGCAAAAGAAACCATTTTTAGCCGGCCTGGCTGGGGGCCGGCAAAATGTTCTTTCTTTGCTGTGAAAGTACTGTACCTGGCAATTTTAGCATTGCCAGACTGACCTCGTCACGTATGGTGGCGGGCACCTTATGACAGAGTTCCCTGGGGGTACTGAGGCGGAGAAGAGGTTGAGACAAGGGAGCCTCAGGAAAAAATTATTTTTTTTTGAGAGGGGTCCCTTGTGATGAAATTGTCTTCCAGGGAGGAAAACAATTCCCAATTATTATTATTATCTTAAAGAAAAAAGGTAGCTGGTTACCTTAGTGTGAGGAGCTTCGGTAAATGAGACCTGGAGTTCCTCTTCAGTGAAGTGGAGTTGAATCCCGGAGTGGAAGGGGAAGAAGAGTCTTCTTGTTTGACTGGATAGAAGATTAGCAGGTCTCTCCAGAAAGGGGGGGGGGGGGGGGGGCGGGTGACAGCAATCGTAAAAGGGTAGTGAAAGGCACTTAAAAGGGAGAGTGAGAATGAAACTCGAGGAGATTACAGAGAAAAGGTTTAAGGCCTGAAAGAAGAGTTCTTTTTTTTTTTTTTTAAAGGTTAATCTCTGTTTGTTTCCCCCCCCCCTTTTTTTTTTATAGAAATATACGAAAGTAGCAGATGTGAAGAAGAAAAACCCCGGCGTCACAATTGTTTTTTTTTTTTTTAAAAAAAAAAAAACATTTGTGACGCCGGTAGGGAGCCGAAAGGTTAGAAGGAGGATGGGTTGGAGCGCAACCCCAAGCAGTAATGGCGAGCTTTGGCTCTGCAAGGGGTGCAAGGAATGTCAGAAGTGGGGACGGAGGAGAGGGCCACCATGTTAGGAAGCACTGGAAGAGAAGGAAGGCCGTTATCAAATTGCCACACGGAATAAGATTGAAGGTTGTGGGAAAGGGAGACATGTTATGGCTTCCTGTGACTTAGCAATGTTTTCTTGGCGTAGGTCATTAATAAGGGAAGGGTCAGGAGGAGGAGCGGAGATCCCTTCATCACAGAAAATTATGGGGTGGCATGGAAGGTTCACCGGAAGTCTAGGATCCGAAGGGGATGTAAGACGTGCAGGGTGCATGAAGAAGGTGGGACGGGGGTAGTTAGGGGCACACTTATGAAGGCAATCGATGGGGTGCAGAGTCCAGGTTGACGGCGTCTCCAAGGGGAAGGGAACTGTGGCTGGTTTACGGCAAAGAGCATCAGCTAGAATGTTATCCGTAAGACTCTTGAGGTGTGAGGCGTTTTCTGACTTCAGTTTGGAGTTCTCAGAAGTAAGCAGCATGACTTGTGAGTGTTGTTGGAAGATAATATCCTGGAGGTGCAGGAGGTAGGGCTTTACTTTATTTATGTTGCGTTTGAACTGGTTTTTAGCACGAACATTTAGACGAAGTTTGTGGAGAAAGGTGGAAAAAATCATTTGATGGTGGTTTTGAACGGCTGAGGCACAGCAAGTGGAGATGTTACGGACAGTGCAGGGGATAGTGGCCAGGAGAAAAGGGGGTTGCAGGGATTTCAATAGTGGCACCCGAAGGAATGGCAAGATCGGTGATAAGCTCTGTAGTATGTGATGAGGGGGCATCATTGAAAATAACCGGAGTGGCGTCGTGTTGGGAAGGTTCAAGGACGGGAGAAGACATACTTGCTACGCTGGCCGGAGTAGAGGACGTAACAGTGTGGGCCCAAGATTGCTGGGACAAAGGAGTTGAAGAAATGTCTTTGTTCCCGGGGGTTACTGGAACTGCTGTTACCGTAGAGGCGGGAGAGTGGGTGGCAGAAGAGCTACTGGAACTGCTGTTACAGTAGAGGCGGGAGAGTGGGTGGCAGAAGAGCTATCGGATTTGAACTTTTTTACCATGTCTTTGTGGGCGATTTCCTGCCGGCGGAGAGCATTTGACAGTGGGCTATAATTTGCCAGTCTTTGAGGGGAATAGTTACGCAGATATGGCATGGACGTTCGAAGTAACTACATTTGCGGTGGAACTGACATACTTGATGGGGGTCGGGACGATTAGGGTTGAAAATGCCTGGGGGTGGGGCGAGATGGGAGCAGAAGATTATGATGAGGCGCAGAAAGAAAATTGGATTAAGGAGGCTAGTGACCGATGGTGGACGGCCAATACCTGAAGAAATACTTTGAAGCCTGACGAGGCAGCGGAGGACCAACGGTAGGTCGGGCTTGGCGGAAGCCGTCTGAAAGCGGCGGCGAGGCGGGTGAAAGGCGGAAGGGTTGGCGATGGGCGAGCCACGGAGAAGATATCAGTTGTCCCGATCTGAAGACGACGCCCCAGCTAGGGCTAGAATGGCTTGTCATGGTGGCGACAAGAGGAGAATGATTAGCGATCCCGGCTTCATGGCGACGTCTTGGCTACGGGCAGTGGTGACGGATCGAGTGGCCGTGCGGTGTGGCGGGCGAAGACGGCAGGGGAGCGTAGGCAGAGGCCGGTGATGGATGCTACAACTCACAGCGGTTGCCCCGATGAATCCTGGGACGGATCTACAGTTGGATGAGGTTAGTAGCGAATCCAACTGGATGGCAACACCCCGGCTATGGGCAGACCAGGGACGGGCCGTGGAGCGGAAAGCAACTGCCGCATTGTGGCGGACGAAAGATGACGAGAGAACCAAGGCAGGGCCGATAATAGATGGTCCAATTTCCAACAGTTGTTCCAATCGGAGTGGAAGACGGGTCTACAGCAGCTCAAGAGACAGAGGCTAGTAGCAAAAACCGGCTCGACGGAGGCATCTGGCTAAGGGCAGACCGGAGGCGGGCCGAGGGGCGGAAAGCAACCGCCGCGGCGTGGCAGGCGAAGGAGTTGAAGCAGGAGCCGATGGTGGGTGATCCAGTTCCTAACGGTTATTCCAAGTGGTCGGGGAGGCTGAGTCTTCAGCTGCTTGAGGGAGGATAGTAACAATGCCGGCTCGACGGCGACATCCCGGCTATGGGCAGACCGGAGACGGGCCAGGGGAGCGGATAGCTACTGCTGAGGTATGACGGACGAAAGACGGCGAGGGAGCTCGCGGTGGAGGTTGACATCAGACGGTCAAGTTCACCGTGGCATCCTCAGGTGTGGTGATGAGGTTGAGTCTTCGACTGCTTGAAGAGGGGCAGGTAATGATACCGGCTCGACGGCAAAGTCCCGGCTATGGGCAGACCGGAGACAAGCCAAGGGAGCGGGCAGTTACTGCCACGGCATGGCGGACGAAAGACGGTGAGGGAGCTTGAGGTGGAGGCTGACGTCGGACGGTCCAAATATCCATGGCATCCTCAGGTGGTCTGATTAGATGGAATCTTTGATTGCTTTAAGAGGGGCAGGAAATGAAAACCGGCTCGACGGCAACGTCCCGGCTATGGTCAGACCGGAGACGGGCCAGGGAGCAGCGAGGCATGGCGGACGAAAGACGGCGAGGGAGCTCTAGGTGGAGGCTAACGTTGTAGCGGCCGAAGATACGCTTCTCAAGGTGCTTGTAACTTCTCCGACATCAATGTGGTTTTGAGCTCTAAACTTCTAGTTCGGTGGCGGTTTTTACTTTTACGGAAAACAGCACACGTATGCTACTGGCCCAGCATGGGTAACAGAGTCATTTGTCCTAACTGTAGGCTAACTAGATAACTTTAAAGGGGGGTATTCGCTGCCACCAGGTGGGTGTTTCTAAATGCAGCTTTAAGTTTAATTATTAAGTGGTTTTCTTAAGAACTATAACTTCTACATTTAGTCTAACTAGCAGAAAAACAGGCGTTTTACAAACTCAGTGGTTTATTAAAAGGCAAATAAATATAAGCAATTACATTTAAAATCAACTAGTGTCAGAACAAGAAAGCTTTAAATAAAAAGCACGGCGATTTTTACAACAGGAAAAATCAACAAGAATTTACATTAAATTCAACTCAAACTTCAACAACAAGATGAAGAGTAAAACTACAATTTCGATTAGAAAATGTTTGTGGGACCTCGGGAACCCGTTATAACATGCAAACCGCGGGAATTACATGAAATAAATCTATTTGTTGCAAAACGAATTACACACAAATAGTCAAGACTATGTGTCTTAAGTCCGACCTAAGATCAAATCTGTAGATCCTTAGTATCTAGGGAAGCACCCGAAAAATACGTCGTCTAAATGCAGATTTAGTGTTTAGATTAAGTTCATAATAATAAACACGGGAAAAAAGCTGGTTTTTAGAAAGGGACCGTGAACCCGACGTTATGGCGATGGGGGCCTAGAATGCCGACTATGGCTCCACCTCCATAATTCCCTAAGCTACGGTTAGGTTAAGTTTAAAACTAAAATTTCGAATGGGGTTTCCAAAATTAAATTTTCTAAACCAACACTAGTCTAATACGAACCAACTACCTTTGCCCGGCATGGCAACATTCGGACGGGACATCTCCTATACCGACTGGCGTAGTCACCTCTGGCTTTGAGGATGAGCGTGTGCTGACGATTGAGAGGAGCGGGGGCTTTTTATGCTGCGTACCGGAAGCTACGGAGGTCTGATTGGCCGAGGGCCTACAGAACAATAGAAAAGTCGGCAGCGCAAAGGATTTTTCGCTTGGCGCCGTTTGTAGGAATAACCATGGACTGCGTGATAGAGAGAGGCCGGTAGAGTTAAACTCATTGTTTGTAACGTGATTGTTTTCTTATTTAACCACGATGTTAGGCATCGCGACTATTGAAGGAATGATCTCAATAAATTCGGTTATAAACATTGGGAAGCCAGGTTTTACTTTGGGAAATTGAAAGCCAAGTCGGTTTTGCTAGGAACAACGAAGTACAAACAGAAAAGACGTGTACGGTAAAATACGTAGGATGAAATGTTGCCTAAGCTCCGGTAGTTGGGATGGCAAAAGATTATGTTAAAAGATTATTACAAAATCAAAGTTAAAGTTACCAGCGAATGCTAAAACGCATTTTAAATAGTTGAATTAATATTCATAGGCGTAAAATTGGGTTTTTGGATGTTGGACATTTCTCAAGTGAATCTTAGATCGTCACCTTAAATCTACTTAAGAAATATCAAAACAAGGTATCTGTACATTTATTAGGGAGGTTAAGTACCTTCGTAGAGGAAGCTCCTCCCTCTAAAACACTGAACTAATGTTTTTGGCTTTATGCCCAAGTGAAAATAAAAGCAAATACAAATTTATACAAGTGGCGAAAATGGCGTCTCGTGCGCTACGGTGATTTTACGGCATCCGTTTCGTGCGTTTTTCTTAAGGATGCTGTGAGAGTTCCAGAAGGAATTTTCGTGTTCTGTTTGCGGGGAAAAACAGATAAAGTTCGTGGCTATTAAGAGCGGTTTAGATGAGACGGATTGGTCCATTTTCTTGGTAGATACAGGCGTTTGAAATTTGGGGTTTTTCACGGCCGAGGCGCCGAGAAAAAAAAAGGTGTTCGTTGCCGTAAACGAAGTTTTCCCTCAGGTTGTTGATGGTTTGAGTTGAGGTATCCTCTCAAATCGGGTGAAGAACTCGGGCATTCTTTACAACGTCAGGCGGTCCAGTTCACCATAGCATCCTCCGGTGGGTAGAAGAGGTGGTGTCGTCGACTGCATGAAGGGGCAGGTAATGATACCGGCTCGACGGCACCGTACCGGCTATGGGCAGACCGGAGACGGGCGAAGAGCGGCGGCGCAGGATTATCGCTTCAGAGTGGTGGAAAGACGGCAGTGGGGGCCAGTGATACAGGTCCAAAGGAGTGGAACGTCGGGCGAGTGTTGAGGCAGCAGACAACCGGATGAGAGGCACTTCAGCAGCGGAAGCGGGGCCGTTATGGACAGACCAGGGCACAACGGTAGGATGATGCAACAACGGTGACGGCACCACCGAGAAAAAAGGCACGGCTATGGTCAGACCAGAGACAGCCCTAAAAACCCGGTGAAGTGCGAAGCGGGATCTCCATGACGACGTCGGGCGGAGGGAAGGTTGCAGCGGACGAAAGTCGGAGAGAGGGTGGGGACTGGCAACTGCATGGAGGGAGCCGAGACGTCCATTGGGCAGCGGGAGTTCCGGGAAGGAAGATCAGCCTTGGAAGGGTACGGCGGATGAAAGAAGAGAACCAACAGAACGAGCCGCGCCAGCGGCTTGAGACAAAGAGATGGCGAGCCCTCGTAGCTGCCAGCTTACATGGGAGGACCACGTCCGCGCATGCATGATGAGGTGACCGAGGCGGACATTCAAATCTCAAGCAACCAACAGCATCACTGAGACAGCAATGCTAAAATTGCCAGGTACAGTACTTTCACAGCAAAGAAAGATAATTATAAAACGCTAGTAAAACAAGTACTTTGTATTGAGTAGCGTAACAAAAATTGACCACATGAAATTGCAGTGTTATATTATATTTCTATGTGGACTTTGTCACAATTTTCGTGTAACTTTTGTTAATACACCTAAAAAGTGTAAATAAATTCAAAGTAGTCAACCTCACGTACCCTCAGCGCAATAAGATTTCGGAACATACGGACAATAAGTGTCTCTCGTATGATTTTAATTTTCTTTTTTTTTTTAATGAACTAAGAATTACATGCTAACGTTTTCCTCTTCCATTTTTGGGGCAAAAGCACCGTTTGGGCATGGTGAAGAGTCAAAGTTAGCACTTCGGGAGTTTGGCGTGACAGCGTGACGTCATCCATGTTGCCGGCACGCTAGCCGACGCCACGCAGGGAGGAAGTATGAATTAACTGCCCGGCTTACCGGAAGAATAGTGACTCCTCTCCGATTAGCTTCTCGTTGGGCTAGAATGATGTAAAATGATCAGCTGAACAACATTTTCCCATAACATTTTTGGGGCAAAGGCTTAGTTTGGCCGTCAGAAATTAATGAAAGCCGTACTCTAGCACTGACAGACGTACAAGAGTTCCATGTTCCCAGCTGACATCTTTTTCCCGTAAACAGTTCAGATAAGTGGGTTTTTATTGTCAGTTTAGTTTTGTTTTGTTGTTATTATCGTTAGGTTAGGTTATAGGTACCGGCTTCTGTTTGGCGTTTCACTTGTAACGAACTGGTTGGGATTTGGCGTTCACTTGACGGACTTTGGCCCAGTTGATGCTTTCCTGCGCGGCGTCGTTTGCCTCGAGCCTGCCTGCCGGCAACAACATGGCGTCACAGCCTACCTCCCGTAATGCTAACTTTGGACCTAAACCACGGCCAAACGATGCGTTTGCCCCAAAAATGGAAGAGGAAAACATTATTCAGCAAGTAATTCTTAGTCCATTAAAAAAAAAAAAAAGAATCGGACGGGAGTCATTATTCTTCCGGTGTTCCAACTGCCCCACTATGAAACAACAAACCCCAACCAGTCCCGTACAAGTGAAACGCCAAATGTGAAACGCTTAATATGTGCAGTAAAGACGTTAGAAACCCAACTGTGAGTGGTTTGTCCTGTGGAGTGAAAGACTGTCACACAAGCCATGACTAAACTGTTGTTTTTTTTTTTTTTGTATTGAACTTTTTGTTATCATATTTTGTATGTTTGCCACATTCCTCTAAGGAAACCGGCAACTCAATGTTGTTATTAAATTAAATTAAGCCAGCTAGCATCTGCAACGCAAGTCTGCATAAACCAGCTAGTATCTCCAAAGCAGTCGTCATTCGCTTCAAACGCCGTTCTTAATCGTCATTTATTTAAAGCGCCATACGATATTTCGTAGAGTTTCGGGAGCGTCGCAGCGAAATTACATTACATAGCAATTAGTAAAAATGTTTGTATAAGCGTATTTCGTATAATTTCACATTCTTTACAGTGAATAAAAAGAAATGAGTTATTTCAATGCTTTAATTTCAAGTGCAAAAGCGTTTTAGTGCAAGTGTGTTAAATCGAAAGACAAGAGTGTCAAATTGACGTGCAAAAGCGTTAAACCAAAGTTCAAAACCTGTAATTCAATTGATTCCAAAATTCAAACAAATCTTACTGTAGCCTACCTTGACATCATTCTCGACAACATCGTACAACTTGGACAATCCTGAAGACTTCACGTTGTCCGAAATGGCAGCGGGTGCTTGATTCTCTTTGTCTTCGTCCATTTTCATTTTCAGTTCAATTCACTGTTCAACTCAATGTTGGACAAACGCAACTAATAGAACAAACTTGGCAAACTATGAGAAACTGTTACATTACGCCAACTTTCAAACAACCCGCCGCCGTCTTAAAACTGTCATATGATCGCGTACGATGCACGATGCAGCTCTCATGTTAGGGGAATTGAGACAAGAAAGATTCCGACGAGATACAATCGTCAATCGTGACGTAAAAACCATCATGATTCGTCAATCGTGACGTAAAATCAACGTGCTGAAAAACCGAGTTGTTAAGAACGCATTGCTCAAGCTTTGATCACGGCCACCTTATGAAGGCTTTGATGAAGTGTTGTCTTACGTCACACCGGCGCTGCCGTATAGCGTCCCTCTCATTCCCGAACACGATGAACATGTCTGGGCACGTTTCACTCAAGGTTAATTAAATAGATATATTCTTTTACAAGGTTGTTCCATCCCGACCTCATTAACGCGCCCCGCCTATCATGACGTTGCTCGTGACGTCACTGTACTGCCAGCTGATCGCGGAGACGGCCAACAACACACGCGACAGGCTTAAACATTGGACGATGTATCTCGCTAACAACGTTTATGAGAGAAAATAATTTTTCTTAGCATTATTTTTGAACGTTACGAGTATAGTATAGATCACAGAATAAAGAACTCTCCGCTTACAGATGCGTCACTCGTACCTCAGCCAACGCTTTAAAAATGGAGCCTCGTTTCAGCAACGCGTCGGCGCGAAGACTCATGTTCTCGCACTTTATTCGCCAGATGTCACTAGCAGATAGCAGAAAGCGAAACTGAAACACAAAAACGATCTAAACTTATTGGCGCTCCGGAAGCGTTAGGTAAACCACAGGATTAGGTTAATAATTAGTCTAAATAGCGCAGCAGACGTAATCGTAACATTTTAAAAATATTTCTGCCGATTCCCATGATTTTGTTTACGAATCATATGGTCGTGAACGTTCATTAAATGTTAGCTTGATCAAAAGTCTCGTGAAAAAAAAATGCCTGCGTTCTTGATAATTTATATACGTGGTGAATAGCGAACCCATTTAAAGGCACATAAATCCCTCCGTTCTGGCCGTTTTACTCTGCGTCACCTACGCTAAAATATAGTTCAAACGACCGCAGCGCGCATTACTATACGACAATAGTCATACTCATTTCGGGGCCGCTGCAACGTGACACATCGTACGACCAAGTCGCAAACTTGAGCGAAGGATTAATTATCCTTCCTCCAGGGCCACGGCTTGCCAGCGATGTGGCGGGAGTTATTTACCGCTCGGACCGAGCCGTTTAAAACAAGCCTAATAACATTCACGCGCCACTACTGACATCTGCATCGTACCCTTAGACCAGCAAATGAAAGGTAAATCAGCTTATATAAAACTATTTCCGGTAATGTATCGAGTGAAACTGTTAAAATATACCGGAGGGAGTTATGTGCCTTTAATATTACCATTTCATTTCTCATCATTATGGCATTTTCCAGTTTTATTTAATCCAGAAATTTTAAAACTTTTATTTTATTTATTTTTTGTGTGTGTTAGAGTTTTACAACATTTTTTAAATCAAATTTATAACCAAATAAGTAAACTTACATTGTATTTTTAGGTGAGATAGACACCCACGAGCAGTGGTGCACGGAAGTGGCCACGGGAACCAGCCCCACCCCCCTACAAAACTCTAGAACGTGTCATGATGGTACATAAATTCCTAGAGAATTTGTGAGTAAGTACACTGTAGAAGCCGGACACGCATTGTCGTAACTTTAATAAATAAATCCAAGCGCCCAAAGGGCATTACAGGATTACGGCTGCAAAGCATGAAGCATGCAAACAGAACAAAATACATTGGTAAAAATACATTCACGCATATAACTTCACAAAGCAGTGTGAAAAACACTGCTGAAAACTGCTGAAAAAAAACAAGCTATGCACGAATTGTTTGAAACAAAATAATACCTGACATAATTGAGTATGTGCATGCAGGATATAACGGAGAAAAAGAAAATAATAACTAATAAATAACAATAGTAAATATATAAATATTACTAGGCTAATCAATTAGGTAGATTTAAATTAACATCAAAATGAGTAACGGGTTTTGAAACATTGACACTATAAGGGTATTGTAATAAACAACAGTAAATTTCATATGATAGACTTTGAGATATATGTCAAAAGGAAAACAAACAACTACGGAATCGTGAGTTATTCAATAAAAAATGTAACAAGGTGTGGGGAATTTGTGGATATGTGGGCATCGAACAAGTTCTTGAAGGAATTAACAGAATTTGCAGAGACTACGGCTTGTGGGAGACCATTCCAAAAAAAGATTGGGCGTGAAAAGAAGGTATGTTTTGCCCACTCGTGCTTGCGGAGAGAAAATTCTAATTTTAGTGTGTGGCCGCGTGTGGCTTGGTAGGTCTGTAGCTTGAAATGGTTTTTTAGTTTGGGACCGCCGAAATTAAGTTTAGGAATTTTGAACAGTGTAATAATTCCGCCTCTGACATACCACCACCATAAGGAGGGAATATTAAGTATCTTCAGACGTAGATTATAAGGAGTGTTGTAGAGCCCGTGGACCCTTTTCGTGAAGCGTCTTTGTACTCGTTCGAGAGTGACAAGTCCTTTTTCAGGAAGGGACACCAGAAGTCGACTGCATATTCGAGGATTGGTCTAACAAGCGAGAGGAAAAGTTTTAGGTAAGTATTGGTTTGCCTTGAGGTGATTGTACGATTGATGAGGACCACGACTGAGTTTGCCTTTGAGATAGTGTTTTTAATATGAGTGTTAAACTTAAGATTTTGGTCAACAGTTACCCCCAAGTCGCAGGTGCTAAAGACTGAGTTAAGAGGGACGCCTCCCCAGTAGTACAAAAGGTTGGGATTGTTGGCACCTGAATGGATAATATGCGATTTGGCTGGGTGGATTGATAACTCCCATATGCGACTCCAGTCACAAAGCTTACCGATGTCTTGCTGAAAGCAGAAGTTAGCAGAGGGGGTAGCCAGACCCGTGCCCATTTTAGAATCGTCAGCGAACTTGCATACGGCATGCTCTGTGTCGTGCCCAAAGTCGTCAAAGTAAAGTAAGAAGAGTAGGGGCCCTAGGACGGAGCCCTGTATGGTCCCGCTGGTGACACACGCTGAGTCAGACTGTTCCCCACCAATTACAACAAACTGGGTGCGGTTGGCAAGCCAAGCCGCAATCCAGTCAAGAATGGGTCCTTGAATGCCAAAGACTTGCAGTTTATGCAAGAGCAGATCGTGCTGGACTTGGTCGAAAGCTTTAGTAATGTCCAGATACAAAAGATCGAGCGGAACATTTTCATCCAAAAAGCCCCAAAAATCGGCATAAAAGGTTAAAAGGTTTGTCACCGTAGAATAGTTTGGCCTGAACCCGTGTTGCGAATCACTTAAGATATCCCATTCAATAAGAAATTTAAGTATGTGTTTATAAAGGATTGTTTCGAAGAGTTTTCCTACCAACGAGGTAATGCTGATAGGGCGGTAGTTTTCGGGGTTGCTGCGGGACCCCTTTCGCTTGTAAATTGGCGTGACATGGGCATGACGCCACTCCGGCGGAACCAGTCCACCATCCATAAGTTTGTTAAAGTATTTAGTAAGAAAGGGTGTCAAACACTGTTGGTAACGGAGGAGAAATTCAGCCGGTATAGCATCTGGTCCTGCAGTTTTGGATGGATTCAAAGAGGAAATAGCCAGAGTAACGTCAGATTCGTAAAAAATAATTGGAGGGATACACACCGGACTCCGTATAACTTGCGGGAAGATCCGAGTGGAGCTAAGCTTGCGAGCAAAGTTCGATTGGAAGGTTTCATTCAAAATATTGGCCATTTCACTGCGATCAGAAACTATTTGGTTGTTGGGGTCTTTAAGAGGCCCAATCCCTATCCGCGATTTTTGACAATTTTTGACGTGCTGAAAAAAGATTTTAGGATTGGATTTCGCCGATTCGGCCAGCTTTTCTTCAAACGAACGTTTTTCCTGTTTTAATTTAAGTTTGATTTCATGGGCAATGATGTCGTATTTAATTTTAGTTGCAGGTTGTTTCGTAACCCGGAATTTTGACCAAAGGCGGTTCCGTTTTTTTAATAAGTTTTAAAGTTTGGCGAGTTAACCATTTAGGCTGCTGTTGAGAAGAGGAAATACAGGTGAAGCTACATGACTGCAGGAATTTGAGAATAGTAGTTGTAGTGAGCTGCCAGGCATCAACTGCTAATAGATGTTCGATGCTCGGTGGGATAAATATATGTTTAGAAAAGTTATACCGTTTAAAGGATTTGGGGATACGCATGGTATTAATAAGTGTAGTTATAAGGAGGACATTGTGATCACTTTTTGCCAATTTACCAACATGGTCTACAGTGGCTACGATCTCAGGTTCGGAAACAAGGACCAGGTCCAAAATGTTGTTGCCCCTTGTAGGGTGTTTGACCATTTGAGTTAGATTAAGAAAAAGAGTGGTTTCCAGAAAGGCGTCCCCTTCGTGGTCTGCCGTAAGCCTGTCCCAATCGATGTTACTGTAATTGAAATCACCTGTGAGAATTAAGTTTTGTTTAGGAAGTTCGTTTAATAGCAGTAATAACTTCTGGTTATTGTCAGATGGGGAGTTTGGGGATCTGTAAACTACACAAATGGTATAAAGAGTATCCCTAAAATTGACCTGGATACATGTGGCACTTTCATACTGTTGAAGAAGCGGTAATTCCCTTGTTAAGTAGTTGTTTTTGCAAAAAAATAGCGGTGCCCCCGATAAAGTGGTTTAATTTGTCTTTTCGTGCTGCCAACATATAACCTGGATAGGAGGGAATCAGAGTACTGGGGGAAAACCAAGTTTCAGTAACCAGAAAGAAATCTGGTTGATGGGCTGCTAGACAAGCCACAGTCTCTGCAAATTTATTGCCCAAAGAGTCTGCATTAGTGTACATTATTTTGATTTGATGTTCTTGCGTGTAGTTGGTTTGAGTTTGACATGGTTGGTATTTTGTGGTTTTGGTATCGGCCGAACTGAGGGCTCCGTAGGGAGGGTGGAAAAAGCCTGGTGTTGATGTGCCGCAAGATAGGGGAAATCGTTCGAGTTTAAAGACTGAGTTGGGGGAGGATGGTTGGAATACGAGGGAAAAGGAGTTATTGACTCAGCTGGCGTTGGTGTTGCAGAAGCGAGAATAGGAGCGGGGTTGCCGATGGTCATGGAAAAATGATTACCCGTAGAGTTGGAATAGCTGACAGCCTGTACTGTGGTATCGAGCCCTTGCTCGTTGCTGGCCCTACTCTCGGACTCTTCTTCACTGTCCGATGGACGAGGTATACCAGAGGATGTTTGACTAGCAGAGGTCACACCTTTGGGAGGTAAGCTTTCCACAATTTTGTTATTACGAATGCTGACCAATTTGCCTTTTCGCCTACGATTTGCTACTTCCAGACGCAGTGCTTTGTCCTATTCTTGCTGCAACCTAGTCTGTCGGGGCGAATGAAAACCTTACTGTATCGTGCAGATTGCCTCAGTTCCCTACCGGATCGCAAAAGTTGCTGTTTGAGGTCGTGATTTGGCAAACATATTTTTAGGGATCGATTTCGGGCTGAAGTGTAGGTTCCCAGCCTACGGCAGTTTATTTTGGAGTCAGGGTCCTCAATGTTTAGGTGTTTAAATATATGATACACGTCCGCTGCAGCCTGATCAGGTGCAGGATCGTCTTTGAGACCAAAAATGACAATGTTGTTCATACGCCTGGTTCTATCCATAATTTCGTCTGCACAGCTAGCTAAGTGATCAGTCTGCGGGGCAAGACCTACAGATGTTAAGTTGTCAACTTGTTGCTGTAGGCTGTTGTACATCTCGTTTGTTGGCAGAGAATTTACTTTAGTTACTAACGACTTAATTTGACCAGAATGCTGACTTATCAGTTGAGAATTAGCAGCATTATCTGCACTAATTTTGGCGAGAGTGTCATTTAGCTGCTGTAATTGCGATAGGATATTTTGGTTTGTCAATTGGTTTTGATTAATTGAACTTTTACAGGCACTGCAGAACCACTCCAAGTCAACACTACTAGTATAGGTTGCATAAACATCTCGTGATAACATGCAGCAATTGATACCATGGAACCAGTGATTGCAACCGGTGCACAGAATACTATCATTATCAGTATTACTCACCTGCACACCACAAATGCTACACATACCAGAATTCATTTTAACAACAGAATTTTAAACGACAGAGTCTCAGCATATACCACTATCAACAACAAATGAACCGGTTCCATACACACACACACGAAAAAAAAAATATTAATAATAATTAAACACTAGAAATAGCGCAACCGGGGGCATTCGGTTGTAAAAAAGAGAGGTGGGTTAACAAACGTAATGTCTTAATGACACTAGATAATACACAAACCTGGAAATCATAAAAATGATACGACGTTAGACAGGTGGTGCGGACAACCGAAATGCCCGAGTGTCATCCGTCGGCACAGCCTTAAATAGTCTCCCAGTAAACAAGCTTCGGAGCGTCACTGGTGGGTAACACGAAAAGCGTTGCAAAGGTCCATTCCGTCTTGTGTTAATTGCAGCTGTGAGTTAGCTTGAAGAAAATGTGAAGCCGTGGCCGAACAGGATACGAAATTCAATGATCGATGTAGGCTCTTAGTCAAAGGGATACGACATCTAACAGCAAAACTGGAAATCATAAAAATGATGCGACGTTAGACAGGTGGTGCGGACAACAGGTCGTAGACAGGTTACGACAGGTCGTAGCGTAAAATGCTTCAGCTTCTACACTGGGGGAGCTCCCAGTGCTCCCAGACCCTCTGGCTCGTTTTTTTTTAGTCCCCTGCTAAACTTTTTTTTACCCCCTCCCCC
>JAHWFP010038958.1:0-21468 GCA_023313725.1 Lithobius niger | reverse complement strand
CCGCCATCCCGTGTGGGAGGGACTTATTGTTATTCCACGTAGTGATCGATCATGAGCGACGATCTTATCGTAATTAAATCTACTTCTGGAAAGTCATTTAGCTTCTACGAAACTGTCGTAAATAATGTCAGCTGGTAATGCCATCTTTTAAACTCTAACAATAGGTGTAATTACACTTGTTCAGTCTCAAATGATCTTGCCGCCCCTCGGTCGTTTTTGAAGAAGGACTCCCAATTATAATTGCTATCTGGAGTCGTTTTGATCTATCCGAATAAATACTCGGCTCATGCATTTAATAAATGTAAGATATTATGCAAATATGCATTCAATTAATTAATTGTATTGTTTCTGTTATGAATATTAATTAAGCCATTAATTATTTCCCTACAGATTGCGTGTAAAGAATGGCCCGAGTGATACAATGGGCAAGGGTGAACCAATCGACTGAATATAGCAGACAGCGGCAGTTTCGAATTCGAACAGTGTATTGGACTGAAAAACGAAATGTAAATACCGTAGAGTTCAAACTTACCTTTAAGGTGCCTGATGACGACTACAGTTAGTAGTTAAAAATTTGCAAGTTAGTGGACTATCTTCGTTGTGAAAGTGTGCCTTTTTGTGAGTCTCGTGTGACATTTTTCAATAAAGAAATTAAAATTAAATTGAACAAGTAAAAAAAAAGTTTAAAATAACCAGAAAGTTGAAAAGATTTTTTTAATTCTGCCCTGGACCTACATTTTTAAATAGGATTTTTGGTTCTTGAATTGGTCCAAGCCCTTATAAAAGCTGATATGATTAAAATTTTGTTTACTGGATGTTTTAAATTTAATTTTTTTTTAAACTCAAATTAAAATCAAAAAATTTAATTAAAAAAAAACTGGCTAAATAAAAGTATGCTTGAAGATTTTTTGCAGCCCGAATGCCTAAGAGTATAAGCAAAGCGTTGCATACTTGAAGATTTTTGCAGCCCGGTTTTGGTACATGCACTGTTGACTCCAATCGAACGCACGATTTAGAAAAAAAATGTTGGTGTACGATTGATAAGCTGAGAAACGCTAAGCAAAAGAGGAAACAACTTAACAGTCAAATGGCAACTTACAGTAACGATTTGACGACGGCAGAAAACAGGTATCAACTGTAACGTATTCTGCTTAGTATTATTACCATCCTAGATGGTATTTTATGGTTATATAATGCAAACTAGTCAACAAAAGTTCTTGTCAACAGGTAAGTGGCCCACTAAAAAAGCGTGAAAATGTGTTAGTTATTCATCCAAGATTCTACTACCAAACACAATTTTAGGATATTTAAGCTACTAAAATTAATTTTTTGTTCCAAGATAACTAATAAGATATTCATCTCAACTATCGCATAGGTAAAGTAGATGACAATTTCAAGTGATTTACTGGTCTGTGCCGTTTTTTGAAAGGTAATCAGTATCAGCCAACCAAGATAGCGGTTACGGAACCGGTTCCGATACCACAGAACCGTACTCAGAACAGGAATCGGTATCAGAATCGGTACACTACTAAAATCGGAACACATTTTCGGAAAGCACTCCGTTGGAATAAAGCTTTTGATGTTTTGTCTCAATAAGCACTATTTTGGTACACTTTAGGAAAGAGGTAGGCTAAACAAGATTTATACCTACAGAAATGTCAAATTTTACTAGAACATATGCTATATACGTCCTGGTTTTCAAGCCTGCGCCAACTAGAATGTAAAAATCCTTCTGGTCAACAGTCAGATTCAGACAAACAGCACAATGCCTGTCACGGCCAGTCAGATTCAGACAAACAGCACAATGCCTGTCACGGCCTACCTGCAATATGCGCCCAACCACCACAGTACCATCCTTACTGCCGCAGCGTCGACAGAATGAATCAGGATTGGAATCTACTTGCATTGTAAGCGTAGGCTACTGAACAAATAATAAAGCAGTGCAATCCAAAAAATATGTTTTCAGTATTCAGCAATAAATTGCCCCTTTTGGTTAAAGCTAAAGTTTGTAAAAAATTTTGAGGTATTTATCAGGCATATGGTTTTAAGGATGTCTAGTTAAAAAACTGTCTTACTTTCCACATTCACAACTTCTGAACAAAAAGAGACCTGGGGTTTCGAGCATTTAAAAACTGGAGAACAGAACTTGAATGTGGTACACTGAAATATTAAAATTTATTGATGGAAAGCTAAGATACTGATTGGTTGATTTTGAATAGGCCTATAACTAAACAGATTATTCATCTAAACTTTATACTGGTGAACATTAATATTAGTTGCCCGTTTGTTGCCACTGGCTGGATACTTGGTCTTGATTACCGTAAATAGCATATTAACAGCCGTGCCAAGCTACAGTCCACACCCCCCTAAAATGCTCTAAGATCAGAAATCTAATATATTACCTAGTTACAGCCCGCGCCCCCCCCAAGGATGCACCGATGTGCTAAAATGCCGATTCCGATATCTGATGGTCTAATTTTAAGAAACTAAATTAAAATTAAGTTACATTTCTCATGCCGTCAAAAAAAATTAAGATGATTTTACAAATAAAATTAACAATAGCTGTAGGGCTAAAATTTAGCACGAAGACATATAGGCACATCTGTTACAAAATGTTTAATAAATTGTGGATTTCCGATGTTTTAACATCTGCTGCCTAAAACGGATGCCGATGCTCCAATATGGCCTAAAAAGGACGATTTCCGATGCCAACATCGGTGCATCTTTATCTTTACCCCTCACTCCCCCTCCCCCGGGATGTAACACGATTATTTCACGATTTCTGACCTTAAAGCATTTTAGATCATAAGTTTTCTGGTAGAAATTGACTGAATTTAGAAAGCTTCATGTATTCAAGAAAATCAATGTTTCATCCCGTTAAATGTTGGTTTTTCTGCACCAAAATTAACTAAAAGCTTCGTACACAAAGCTTGAAGCAAACTAAAGAAACTAGTAAAGTAAAAACTAAATTCCTGAACAAGTGAGCATAAAGGCACTGCGCTTTAATGCTAAACTGAACCCAGATCACGTACGTGAATGATCGCATAAATGCCGAATTCTCCACGAAGGACTTAGCTTTCCTCTCTCGACAGAAGATTCAAATTATAACTTTGTTATGACCCATCCACCGCTTTTTTTTTAAATTTAATTTAATTTTAACAGCCCATGGACGTTTAAAAGGCAATTTACAGTTCACCAAAATGAGCTATTAATTAATATCTTGAATACATAAAGAGTTGTTTATTGTCAAAGTGAGCTTTTTATACCGTCAACTACCAGGCTACATATTTGATTTGGAAATTGTTCATTTAACAACATATTCAAAAATTATGCACTTAGGTTATATGCTACACCAATGGTCTACTTTCAAGACTGAACTATAGTATTAAGAAGTTTCACTATAGTGAACAGTTTGACCCTATTCGGGGTATAATTCAGCCTAGGAATGATTTACCCAACATGAAAAATGTTACTGTTTCTATTGAAAAAGTTTTAGTTTGTAAATATACAGGGTGGTCAAAAAGTCTGGTCACAGCAAACATCCCAGGAATTACTGGTCGTAGAAAGGGTAAGGTTCATATACTGAAATATGTCACATGTGGCGAGTACCATGGCATCAACCAGAATGACCCAATCAAGGTCATTCAATTTTTATTTTTCGAACCCTAAAACATAAAAATCAATTGCAAAGTTGTGCGGGCTAACAAAATAAACCTCGAACAGAAAGCAGAACTGAAATAGCTTCATAATTCCAAGCGTTGTGAACAAAACGAGAAAAACATTGCGGTGAAGCTAACAAAGGATCAGCAACCAATGCGAACCCCTTTTCCCCCCAATAGACTCATTCAATATTTATTGGAACATGTACTATTAGCATAAGTGGAGTACTCCTGAAAGTATTTCATAATTATGAAATCGTGGTGAACTAGGGATGAGTCGGCAACCGAAACCGAATTTTCAGTTTTTACTGTTGACCGAAACCGATTTGGATTTGTGTCGGTTTTTCGTGCGATTTTCGAAAAATCAAAAATTGATATGGTTTTCTAATTTTTTTTTTCATAATTATCATTTTCTACATATAAATGACACCAAAGCTCCTAATCATTAAAAAGAAAACAGTAGAGGAAAATGATGCCACAGCATAGGACCATGGTCTACGACGCTGCTGAAAGTGAAAGCAAGAGTTAGAAGCTAGTAATAGTACTGATACAAGAAAAAAAAAAACCAGAAATAGCCGATTGGTGTGGATGGTGGCAAAAACCGATACCGAAACCGCGGTTTTGTGAGCGTAAAAACCGAAACCGGAACCGCGGTTTTGTGAGCGTAAAAACCGAAACCGGAACCACGGTTTTGTGAGCGTAAAAACCGATACCGAAACCGCGGTTTTGTGAGCGTAAAAACCGAAACCGGAACCGCGGTTTTGTGAGCGTAAAAACCGAAACCGAAACCGTGGTTTTGTGAGCGTAAAAACCGAAACCGGAACCGAAGTCAAAAAAATGAAACCGACCCATCCCTATGGTGAACACAATACATACCAACAGGTAAATCGTGCCTAAAAGTTTGCTTCACTGCAATGCCGTTCTTGTATTGTTCGTAGTTCCTGTAATTATGAAGCGACTTAAGTTCTGCCAGCCCGCACAACTTTGCAATTGACTTTTATGTCGTATCTCTTAGGGTTCCAAAAATAAAAATTGAATGCTCTTGATTGGGTGATTCAAGGTCATTCTGGTTGATGCCATGGGACTCGTCACATGTGACATATTTCATCAAATCAACCTTACCTTTTTATGACCAATACTTCTTGAGATGTTTGCTGTGACCAGACTTTCTGACCACCCTGTATAATGTAGTTCAAGGTTTGTACTCACCAGTAAGCTTTCAGGACTTTTTAAGGGCTTGTCAATAAAATTCAACGACCACAAAGGAGTAATTAACAGACAATGAGCCAAATCAAAAACAATTTTGTTAAATATGAAATCTTATTAACACTGTGGCAAATCGTAAGTGACAAGATTTAGTTTTGCTATGCCAAAATGGTACTGGTAAAATGCCGAAGCACAATTTGGACTTGACCTATCAATTAATTTGACTTTTTTTTATGTTCAATTTTTACTCCGACACTAAGGCACTTTCTAACTTTTCAGACCTAGTATTTCATTTTTATTTTGTAGGAGATAGAGATTTTATAAGGATCCATAAGAACTCAAGTAGTTTAATTTCTCCTGTAAATGGTTAGTTTCGTATCAATATGGATTGGAATGGTGCACTGTTTACATTTACCTAAACCCTGTTATTGTAAATACCGAGGAGGAGGTGGAATGGGGAACCTTTACGGAGCATCTAGGAAAAGAAATAATGAAACTAGACGAAGTCTACTAGTTTTAAGAATTTTTCAAATTAGTTTGCTCAGACTTGTCAATGTGGCAACTAGGCAGAAAGTTTATCATCACCCGGCCAAAAACGTATTACCATGTGGCGACTTGTCACATGTTGATGTCTACTAAACTAATCACCATAAAATCGAACAATCCGTTCGGCTTGATCGCTTCGATAAATTTTTATAATTAGTGCATGGAACAGTGTGGTTTTAAATTTAAATGTGTACCATACCTGCTTTTCCACACGCAGAACAGACATTATCGGAATGGATTGGCTCTTCGTGCATCCAGGCTGGTGTCGAAGAGTTGCTAACCGTATTTTCTTGCAACTCTCGAGTTTGTACTGCATTGGCCAAAGGTCGCACAGATAATTCTTCCAAATTTACCAAGCAGTTGTCAACAGAGTTAAATGCAGCAGCAATCTGGACATCTGTACAAGAAGTTGCCGGTTGCCAAGCGACATTTAATGCAGGTTCGTGAACTGATGGCATAGATTTGTCTTTCAAAATACCCAAGTCTGTGCCATTGACTTCAATTTCTGATGAGGGCTCTTTCGGAGGCACTGCTGAAATATTTGTGAGAGGCAGTGAATATACCTTATCGATTCTTAGATGGGAGTTCGTGTTTGTCGGTCGAGCTGGATTTGACATAACAGATGCTGTGGTTTGTGAAGTAGGGCAGCGTACCGGCTTTGTGATATTGCTGCTAACTGTTACACTCAGTGATGGTAACACGCCACTGGACTGGACTGGACTGGACTGAACCGATGGCGGCAACACTGAAGTTACAGTTGACGGTATGACAGTATCATTTTTTTCATTGGAAGACGGTGGCATTGTATCCATTTCATCATCTAATGTTACCATTTCAATTTCTTTGTTTCCAAAGGCGTTTGGTGCAACCGGTAATGTCGAAGTTTTGTGTTGCAACGATTTTCTCCTTAGCTGAGGAGGAGTTGAAGTTAGTGCAGTATAATCAGGAGGTGGCAGGGAACTATTCTTAACTGCGTCCTCTAATAACTTTGTACAGGTTGCTGACAAAGATCCAGTAGAGTGACGTGCTTTATATGGTGCTGGTCGCATTCGTTGCTTCCGCTGATCCTTTAGCTTTGTAAAATTACTTAGTTTTTTGCTTGATTGTCTTACAGCAGAATCGGATGGAGAAATTATTACATTGTTGGAAATGACATTTTGCTGCTCACGTGACAATGGTGTTGTAACCAACGATTCTGCAGGCAAGTTTACCTGCCTCACTACAGGAGAATTATGGTCGTTTGCAAACATTTCCTCTCTATCTGATGAGCTGCTGTTTCCCGCTTTATTCCTGTAACAAATTTAAAAACAAATTCTCAGACAGGTCCAGGCACAGAATTCTTACTAAATTTCATACATGTAACAACCTGGCAATGTGTTAGCACCTGGACAGCATACGCTGCTCTTAACATGGTAAGGAAAACAAAAAAAATCGCTTTTGAAAAAAAGAGCAAATAGTGATCCAAAAAGTACATTTTGCTGGCCCCCAGCCAGGCCGGCTAAAAATGGTTTCTTTTTGCCTAAAACATACTTAACCTCATAATTTAGCATTACATTGTCCTCAATTAATGTTCTCCCTGGAGGTTTTTTAGTTACTTGTAGACGCCTGCTAACATGACCCACTGCGCATGCGCAGTCCTCCCTATATAAGCGAGAACGTGGTTGGACTCGGCATACATTTTCCTCTCAATCTGTCAGGCGGTGACTCGAGAGGGGAGGCAGGGCGGGCTTAGGTTAAGTATGTTTTAGGCAAAAAAGAAACCATTTTTAGCCGGCCTGGCTGGGTGTACTTTTTATGTTTGCCAAACATATTAACCTGATAATTTAGCATTATCAGCAGACCTCGTCAAAGCATGGTGGCGGGCACCGATCTGACGGGACGCCCCGGGTTGCAAGCAGGCTTCCCCCAAAATTTTATTTAGAAAATTTGCACTTTATTCAGAACAGGTGGTTGGAACAGGAATTTGGATCTCTTTCGTGGGATTTGGTGGCCCTGAAAAGGACCGTTGTTTGAGGGTTCTTGCTTCCTTCAATGGATGGCTTGCTTCCTTCTGGGTGGCTTGGTTCCGTCTGTGGATGGCTTGCTTCCATCTTTTGGGACGGCTTGCTTCTGCTTCGTTCTGACTGTGCTTAAGGGGGGTTGACCACGGTTCTGGCTGCGACGATTGGTCCCAGCCGGTGTAGTCCTTCTTCCTTTGACATGTTCCTTAGGTAGTGTGACGTGAATGTCGTTGGATGTTGCCAGGAAGCGGCTTGTAGAATCTCTTCAATTGGGGTGGCGTTATGGTATGCCCATGAAGTCGACACTGCTCTAACCTCGTGTGCTGTTGCTCTCTGTCTGTTAAGGTTGGCTTTGTCGTATGCGATGTCGATTGTTTTCTTAATCCAGCGGGAGATCATGGCCGCTGAGGTTTCTCCTGTTTGTAAATCGACGGGTAGGAAAAGTTGGTTTCTGCCCCTGCGAATGTCTTCGTGTTGGGTTCTCGTGAGGTAGAAACGAAGTGCCCGGATGGGGCGTAGAAGGCGTTCTGGTTCATTCCCTGTTAGGTTCGTGAGTGCTGGAAAGGTTATGGGTTTTGTTAGTTCAGAGGGTTTTTGAGTTTTGGCTCGGAACCCCGATCTTGGGTGAAGGGTTACTGAAGAGAAATTTGGTCCAAAGATACAGTAGGCTGGGTCGGCTGACAGGGCTTGGATTTCGGAGCAGCGGGCGCTGGCTGCTAATGTTACGAGGAAGACAGTTTTCCTCGTTAAGAGGTGTAGGGAGCTGTCTTGCATTGGTTCGTAGGGAGCTTCCATTAGTGATTGGAGTACGATCGAGAGATCCCAGTCCGCATTCTGTCTTCTTGAAGCAGACCGATCGTTTTCAAAGGAGCGGAGGAGGGCCGAGATACGATAGTCATCTAGGAGTTTAGTCTTGTCTGCTGCTTTGAACACTGAGTTTAGGGCTGACCGATAAACAAGGATTGTAGAGCCTTTGAGCTTGTCGATGTTGAAGAGGTCGTTGAAGAATCTCAGCAGTTCAGGTAGAGTGGGGTTGATTGGATTGATTTCCCTTGCGAAACACCAATGAAACCATTTGGCCCAATGGCTGTCGTACATCTTGTTTGTTGATTCTCTGGTGGCTCTTGAGGCGATGCGGGTGGCATCATCTTTATGAATTCCTGCCTTCTTGAGGAGTTTGATGATAGTAGCCACGCGTGAAGGTTTAGGTTGGGGAGGTTTTGGTGAAGTTTCGACCCCTTTTTGTTGTGACAGAAGATCTGGAAGATGAGGGAGGGATCTTGGGGTGTCTACTAGTAGTGACAGTAGGTGTGGGAACCACGGTGCTGATGGCCCGAATGGGGCTATTAGAAGAAAGAGGCTTTGGCTTTCTTCGGCTTTTTGAAGTGCTTGGGGAAGCAGTTTGAAGGGTGGGAACAGGTAAGCGTAGAGGTTGTGCCATGGATACGTCAGGGAGTCGACTGCCAGTGCTTGGTCGTCCGGGATCGGGCTGATGTAGTGGGGAAGTCTGGCATTGTGCCTCGTGGCGAATAGGTCGATCAGGGGGGTTCCCCACGTCATGAAGAGAGATTCGCAGATGGATTTCTTGAGGCACCACTCCCCCTGTTGGTGGTGAACGGCGTGAGAGGGAGTCTGCAATGACGTTCCTGTTCCCTGGGATGTAGAGAGGCAGTAGGGTGATGTTGTTGGAGATGCAAAGGTTGAGAATCTCTGAAGTTAAGTTGTGGAGAAGTCTGGATTTGGTTCCACCTTGTTTCTTTATGTAGGCTAGTGCCGTGGTGTTGTCGGCTTGTATTTGGACGACTTGGTTTTTGATTGATGGGAGAAAATGCTGTAAAGCCAGGAGGATTGCACGAAGCTCGAGGAAGTTGATGTGCTGAAGTTTTTCTTCCTGCCAAATCCCTGATGTTTCCAGGTTGTTTAGGTGGGCTCCCCAGCCGTGGTTTGATGCATCCGTGAAGATGATGAGGTTTGGGGGTGGTTCGTGGAGAGGGACCGATTTCGTGAGGTTCATGACGTCTGTCCACCAAAGGAGGCTGTTGCGAGGGAAGTCGTCGTGGAAGGGGAACTGGTGATCTGGGTTGAGATGAGGGTTTGACCACTTGCCGATCCGGTGGTGGTGGAAGGGTCTTACCATCCAGCGGCCGTAAGGGACGAGTGACGCCAGTGAGTCTAACTTCCCGATGAGAGAGTTTAGTTCCCGTAGGCAGAATGTTGGTTGAGACTGAAAGTGGCGAATGTACACGGAGAAGGTCTTGTACTCTGTCGGGTGATGGAGAGATTAGGGCCGATGAGAGATTGAATGAGGCGCCTAGGAACGTGTATTTTTGTTGCGGGGTGAGGCGAGATTTGGGGATGTTGGTGCCGAAGCCCAGTTGGCTCAGTAAGCTGATTGTCCTGTCCCTGTCTTGTTCGAGACGGTGGGGATCCTGGTTGTGTAGGGCCAAGTCGTCGAGATATGCACTTGCTTTGATTTGATGTTGGTGGAGGTTTGCTAAGATTGGCTTCAAAATCGTGGTGAAGCCCGATTCAAACCGAAAGGAAGACAACGGAATTTGTAAACTTGGTTGTCGTAAATGAAGCAGAAGAATTTTGTGGCGGCTGGGTGGAGAGGGACATGTAGGTATGCGTCTTCCAGGTCTATGGAGATCGTTCTGTTTGAAGGAGAGGCGTATGGATTCTAGTGTTTCCACTTTGAAGTGGGGATTGTCGATGTACTTGTTTAGTGGTTTCATATTGAAGATTAGCCTTTGACCCCCTGTTTTCTTTGGTCGGGTGAAGATGGAGCTGTAAAAGCCCGAACCCGGGTTTTGTTTTTTGATGATTGCATTCTTTGTTAGGAGGAGTGAGATTTCCGACGTGAGGGAGTATGATACTGGGGTCGAAAAAGTCCACGGAGGGCTTGATGCGAGTGGTGGTCTTGAAAGAAAGGATGGCTGGAAGCCGTCTTTTATGATTGAGAGTACTTCTTGGTTGTGCGACAGGGATTTCCAAGCCGGGAAGAAATGGCGTAGTCTCGCGCCGACAGGGAAGCGAGAGAGCCGGCGATAGTCATTGGTTGCGACGTGGTTTGCGGCTGCCGGGAGATGAGAGTCGGCTGCGGCGGTCGGGAGTTGCGGTGCGTTTCTGGGTGAAGCGCTGACTGGGGCGAGAGCGTGGTTGTCGGTCGGTCCGAAAGGGCTGCTTCTTGCCGGAGGGAGTGTCGCATCGTGCGACACTCGAGGGAGCCGATGGTTTCTCGGGAGAAAGGCGGCCGACTTGGTGCCTCTTTGGTTTAGACGATCGAAAGGCTAGTTTGTCTTGTCTTACGGGTTTAGGTTTGCGGGAGATGTCCAAGTGAGGGGCTAGTGTCGGAATCAATCCCCTGAAAAGCGTATCGGACTCGTGAAGTGGCTGGTTGCGTAGACGGTGTCTAGTCGATTCGTTTAAGTTGTGGGCGGTCTTGAGGGTAGCTTCCCGTAAGGTGTTGTTGAATAGCGCCCGTGTGGCCCAGTTCAAAGAGTGATAAGTTGCAAAACTTGCCTTTTAGAAGAGCTGCAAGATGAGAGAGGACAGATTACGGATTTCTTCGGGGCTAGCATCGGCCGATAGTTTCTCACAAAGTGCGTTGACTGCGGTGTTCAAGACGTCGGCCTGAGAAGCGGCTCGTAGGCTTAGGCGTAAACACTTGTCGTTGTCGTACAAGACAAAGGAGGGAACCTCAAGTCTTTTGGGGATGGTAAGTGCCGAACCAAAATCCATCTTGACTTCACCGCAAAGGAATTCGCATTCCCGGTATGTGTCGAAGTTTTTAGGGTTAGTGGCACCGTCGCCGTATGGACGGAAGAAGCTTGATTCTCGGCCGGGCCGTGGCGCTGGGGGTTCAGTGTCGAGCAGAAGGGGATCGCCTTTCCCCAGGAGAGAGCCGCCGTTGCGGAGCAGACAAGTCAGGAGAGTCGTCGACTGGCCTAGTAGACTGCGGGGTTTTGCGTCCTTGTCGCGGAGGGCGAAGCCAAAGCCGGTTTTGAGACCTCTGTTTATTACTGGGGCGTCAGCAGATTCAGAAGGCTTGTATAGAAAGCAATCTGGGACGGTGTTTTCGACGGTTTTAAGAAGGGATGCTAAAGGTATGGTCGGGTCGTCGTTGTTGTCATCCGGGAAGTGGAATATGTTTTGCGGGCGGTGACGGCATGTGGGAGTGTCGCGACACCGTGGTGGGGTCGTGCGACACAGTAGTAGGGTCGTGCGACACTGATGAGTGCTTGTGCTTATTGGCCGGTGGCGCGGCGTCGAGCGACACACGTTTACGGTGTTCATGGCTTGAAGTAGAGGCGACCCAGTCACGAGTGTTGGCTTGCCGAACAGATGAGGTGCACGACGGGGGAGGCATCAGTGTCTTTCCGGCAAAGCGGCTAAAGACCGAGTCGACGAGGTTGTGCGCTTCACTGCGTGTGACGCTGTGTTGTCTGCGCGACGAACTGGAAGATAAGTCAAGCGGCGAGTTGTCGGGTGGTTGGCCGGCACGAGCCGTGGCTTCTCGGAACTTCTGCTTGGCGTCCCGAAGCAGCACTTTGGCGTGTCGCACGTCTTCTGCCAAGACCGATAGAGCGGGAGGGGGCGGCGTGCGTTGGCCGTCTTGCGGCGGAGAGTCGTCCGTGTCGCCGTTGCCGACATGCACGTCCCGTACTAAGCTGGGAGCGCAGCGGTCGACGCGGGCGGGAAGGATGGCCGGAGGAGAGAGAGCAGCATCCGAGGCAAGAGCAGTGTCGCACGGTGCGACATCCATCATTGGCGAGGGGCGGCGAAAATCCAAAATCCAAGTGGGAGACGAGGTGACGTGACGGAACCTCTGGAGGAAAATGAATGCAGAGTCCAACCACGTTCTCGCTTATGTAGGAAGGACTGCGCATGCACAGTGGGTCATGCAAGCAGGCGTCTACAAGCAACTAAAAAACCTCCAGGGAGAACATTAATTGAGGACAATGTAATGCTAAATTATCAGGTTAATATGTTTGGCAAACAAAGAAATTCAATTGTGATTCTGTAAAAGTGAAGCCTAAATTTCAAATATTGTTCAGTACAGCCGTGATGCATTATGGCAAACAGCAAAGTAAGAATTTCAAAAAAGAGATTCACTTTTTCGGAACCAGTTGGACTTTGGAATCACAAAGGTGGCCCCTTATTAGCACTTTTTTCCCCCTAAAACTTACAAAAAAATTGAATTTAGAAAATTTCTGGTTGTGAGTTTTTTTCTGGACCACACTGCGCGTATATTATTATAACACAAATAATTATCATTAGAACACCTAGTAGTTCAAGATTTCCCTGTCATAAGAACTCCGCAAATGCCAACTAAATTATAATGAGACCACTCCTTACAACGATGCTAACTGATCCTCAGCAGTCCTTATATTGCTAGATTAAAAAGATTAAAAAAACTGGCCCAGCTTTGAATGTAGGCTAACGTAACTCAATATGCTGACTCTCTTTTGAGCTACATTTTCAGGAGAAATTAGGATTCTTACACAGTAACGCAACAGAAGAAACGATTTTCCAGGCCAACTTAAAGCCAATTTCAAGGCACTGAACCCTAAATCACTACAATTATATCATAAATTCAAGTTTTTGGTAGCCTGTGCATACTTTAAGATTTATGGTTTAAATATGATAATTCTACCAGAGAACTCGTTCTCGCAGGAGAATCAAAGTTCTCTGAATAGAATCCGATGAAAAATTGTGTTACAATATGGAATGTCCCTCTTGCAATCGGCATTAAAAATACGAAAGTTCGGATAACTACTAAGGCTGTACCGATCCGCATTTTGTCTGCCGTACAGATTCCGAACCATCAGCCACAAATTGATTGGTGTACCGATCCGATTTAACTGAACCGATCGCTACTGATTTTTAACTATTTTTTTTTCTGGCTTATGCAAACTTGTAGGTTAATGCAAACATTGGAATACATTTTTTTTTACCCAAATAAAAGTAAATATTTGTCTGTTATTAACCTTAGCCTATACAATGTAAAAACATATAGGCCTAGCCTAAATTAAAACAAAAGGTAACAAAACATGCGGTGAAACAGAATTTATTTATTATCAAGGGTCTGGCAAAAATCGAAAATCTGTAGGTTTTTGTTTGCCGAACCGATTTTTGCCGATCAGCACAAAATCTGCCAAAATCTGTTCGGGTAAATCTGTTTGGTACAGCCTTATTAACTACTATAAGAGTTCATTTCATGATCTTATTCAAGAATTTGAAAAATTTCCGCTCAATTACAAAACAAACAGAATACAGTACTCTACCGTATTCCGCAAATTTTCCACAGTTCTTTTTAGTAGATGGAACACACTTCAACTGTCTTAGTAACACGTTGTACTTGCCTAGGTTTCGAACACGGCGGTAGTAGCCTCCTAGATTTATCAGCCTCCTTCCATCTGCTCATAATGCAGTCGCTTAGGTCGTCACGCACAATGTTTTTGATGGTTGGGTTTAAGAGTGCTTGGATGTTCATTAGCCTTTCGTGTTGTTCAGATGTGTTTGGATTGCCAACGATTCAAGCCCTCTCAGATCCCTGTCTCTCTTTGAATTAGACTTAATAAGAGTTGCGGTGCCTTCTCAGTCAATCTTATGTGGGTGCTCATGTGGTGCACTGCCACACCGTTTTCTTCCATCTTGTTCCTGGTGTCAGCCATATGTTCCTTTACTCGATTCCTTACTCCTTTTCTCGTTTCTCCCACATAAACGGCGTCGCATTCACTACATGGCGCCCGATATACTGCCTCCACGGTATTCACGATTTTGGCCAAATCTACTTCCCACGTTTCCTGAGACCAACCTTCACTGCCTTTGTCACCCTGACCGCCTTGCGCCGACTTCTTGAGCAGTCTACTTTTTAAGCCTTTCCCACACCTCAGGTAAGACTTAAACCCTTGCTTCTTTAACATCCTCTGGAAGTTTTCGCTCATCCTCTTTAGGTATGTTAAGTCCCAACCTTGGTGTTTTTTCTTTCTTCTTATTTTTCATGCGTTCCTCTACTACCGGTTGCTGTCTCACTTCCCTGCCGATTTCAGCTTGAGCTTCTCTCAGCATCCGATTTAACACCGCAGGTGGATATCCTATGCAACAAATTTTCCTTTGACCTTATAGAGGTGCTCCTGCACTAAAACCTTCATCATGCAATGTCTTGCTACATGCCTGAACTCATTTTTCGCAATCTGCAACAGTTGTGACTTCTGGTGGCCAGATGTAAACAAAATTCCACGTTCTGTTGCAGTGGATTTAAAATAGGGCTGATATTCGATTGCACCTTCGCCATTCACCATCAGTAGCACGTCTAGAAATGGTAATGCACTGTCACTTTCCATTTCATGTGTGAACTTCAGATCGAGCCTCCATCCGTTCAGTAGGTCAAGTACCCTCTCCACTTCCCCTCTCTTCAAAATAGCGATAATGTCATCCACGAACCTCTTCCAGAGTTGTAATCCCAGGACTTTAACATGAATACATTGGTCAAGATGCTGTAGCACAATTTTAGCCATAATGGGTGAACTCGAAAAACCCATTGGGGTCCCCTTTACTTGTCTGTATGTTACCCCATTAAAATCCACATAAATCGATGCAAGAACCACATTCAACAAGGCCTTATCACGCTCGAAATGCTGTTGTGGGATTCCTTGCTTCTTCGCCGACAGCCACAACATTTCCAAAATTAATCTGTGAGAGAGGGTCGGGAACAGTTTCTGCATGTCAAATGACACCAACACATCTTCTTCTCCCATCTTAATACCGTAAATCGTGTATTAAAAGCCCAGTTGAAGCTAAAGCCCACCCCCTAAAATGCTGTAAAGTCAAAATCATGAAATAGTGGAGTTAAAGCCCACCCCTCAAATTGTCGTTTTTCTATGAAAAGTTACCTAAACATTATATGATGTGAATAAAGATAGTGCTGCTTGGTATGTTTACTGGCCCCTTCTCCCTCCCTGTGGTAATAGTGGACTCTTTCTTTAGCTCCTAGCACCTGCACAAGGCCTGGGAATCTCTCACCTAAGCCTCCTCCCTTCTCCACAGCAATTAAAAGGATGTAAAAAAATTGGGTCTTTTAGAGATCGTTCAAAAGCTTCGAATTTTCTGTAATATATGTACAGAAAGGTTAGAAAATTGATAATGCTTGATTTAAAGCCCACCCCCCTATTTTTGCCAAATTAACTGCATAAGCCCATGGGCGTTTAATCCACGATTTACGGTACAGTATTACCCAGACAATCAATCAGCTCTTCAGTATGTTTTAGCCTACTGGGACACTCCACATATTTCTTCAAAAGCTCAGCCACCATCCAATCGAGCTTCTGAGCTGCTCCCCCTTTTGCCGCAGTAATTAACCGAAGGTGGTGTCCCTCCTTATGCAGCTTGACCTGAGCAAAAATAGGCGTTGCGGTGGTTTTGGTATCAGTTCGCGCAACTCTTCCTTGGATAGATAACCTTCTTTCTTCAGTCTTTCTAAGCTAAACACCAAATCCAGCAGTGGTCTATTACCCATACTCCTGCCTTTGTTTACATACATGCCAGATGACATCACTTCCTCTTCAACTTTTCGATCATGCTCCACTCTGTTCATTAGCACAGTAGCGTTAGCTTTATCTGCCTTACATAGCACCACATCTACAGCGTTTTGAAGCTTGCGTAATGCACCCACTTGTTCCCACGTCAAATTTGGCACCTGCATCGGTGGCTTCTTTAAGGCTAGCTTTTGCAATTTAAGCCACACGTCCGTTCCCCACGTGTAACCCGTTAGCAATATCTCGACATCAGTCACAAAATTAGCTAAAGTGTCGTCATCCCGCATTGGCATAACAGGGATAAATTTGAGAACGAGATTCAACACACTCTCTTCAGCCTCCGTCAAACTCCTGCTCGAAAGATTAACCACATATTTTCTCTACAGATCGGACCACACGTGCGTCGTTGGGGTACATACGTTTCCAAGCTGGCTTGTACATCAAATCGTGGCCACCTAGCCTCACGAATTTTCGTATGTGTCCCTCAGAAATGTATCGCTCCATCTGTCTTTTTTTTTCCTCCAAAAAACATTCCAACTCCAGCCAATGATTCTCTTCCAACAGTCTTTTTAGCTTGGCCACCAACATCATGGCATTCGTTTCCAATTAATTGAGCTTGACGTGACAATCGCCGATCCTAGCACACAAGAACATTCGCCTTGCGTGCGCGGCGATGTTGTGGCCGTGCGCGCCCCCCGCTTTAGGCCTAACGGTCAGACTCGCCAGCACAATAAATGAAATGCTAGATGGTCTTCAAAACGGACAATTGCACACCACGTTTTCACCAAAGTTCACACATGAAGCACAAAGGGCATCCCTGACAATATTAAAAATACGAAAGTTCGGATAACTACTATGAGAGTTCATTTCACGATCTTGTTCAAGAATTTGAAAAATTTTCGTTCAATCTCAAAACAAACAGAATACGCTACAGTATTCCGCAAATTTTCGACAGTTCTTTTTAGCAGATGGAACACATTTCAACTGTCTCCGTCAGTCGTTGTACTTGCTTTTCTTCTTTGGCTTACAACATGGCTTCACAGTGACCCACCAATAACTAAGCACCACCAAAAGAGTTCTAGGTCTTCCAAACTTGCCAATTTTTGATAGTTTTTACAACTATCTTCATCAGGCATGAACTGTCTTCCTACCCACCAACGATCACAATTTGAATTTCGTGCCACACTACTAGTCTCCCAGTCGGCCTTGAGATGTCATTCATCCTGGCCGCTGCTGTAGTCATTCTCACTCATACAGCTTGACTTGTGAAGTGTTGCTGTAGGGAGAAATCTTTTCCACTGCGCCTTTAACTTGTCATTCAGTTCAGGTGTTACAATTTTTGTTATTTGTTTATATGCTGGGTCTTGGACGTTTAAAAGTCCCACAGCTTCTTCTAGGCAATATTGAATCCTCATAAAGGTCGATAGGTTGTCGTTCAAAATTTACTTGTGGCGTGCGCTGACATCTTCCGAGGGTGGAAGCTGAGTTTAAGCCATCATCGGGGTGGATAATGGCGCTCAGAAGGTTGAAGGTCAAAGGAAGAGGAAGTCGAGCGACGTTACTTCGCAGACAGTGTCGGCACCGGCGATTGCTTTATCTTTCGGGAGTCGTTGTCGGCGGATTCCACCCACTCGCGGTCGTACAAAATTCCATGTGAAGAGGTGGGAGGAACAGGGTTGTCTGGTTTGGCCTTGTAGGAAAAATCTTTGATTGCGCGATCCATAAGGAGGTGAACTTGTTGAGACGGTAGTGCTTCAGAGAGCTGCTTGCATTGCCGAGATGAGGAGGATGGAAGATCAATCGGATGGCAGTCAGTGTGTGAGGCAGCGGCTGTTTCTCTTGGGGGCTGGGAACGATAAGGTAGACGAAGGATTTGACTAAAGCCGGCGTTGACCGCAAGGGATTGGTGATGCTGTAGAACGGCGAGGAGCCGTAGGATGTTGATGGGCGAGTCGGGGATGGAATGACTACGATGCTTGGATCTTCGGGCGGAGGACTTGTTGGAAATCGGTGGGTGGAAGACTCCATGTTGAGCGAGGGACTTTCGACGAAAGATCTTCAGGGCGACAGGCTTTCGACGAAAGATCTTCAGGGCGAAAGGCTTTCGATGAAACTTCTTTGGGACGACGCTTTCGACGAGGAATCTTCGAGGCGAGAGGCTTTCGATGAAAGATCTTCTGGACAGGAGGCTTTTGATGAAAGATCTTCTGGACAGGAGGCTTTCGACGAAAGGTCTTCAGGGTGAAGGCACTTCAACCGGCGAGAGAACTAGAGGCGCAAGATGCAAGAGAGTTCTTCAGTCCAACCGTTTTTGACGTGAGCTTGACGAAAAGAGATGGCCGCCTGGGGCGAGCTGTCTGCTTTTATAGGAGGGCAGCACATGGCGACGCATGCGCAATGGGGTTGCGCACTGGTCGTATCTAGAGAGCGAAAAACCTCAAGACATTAAAGAGCACCCAAGGACTGAATGCAATTAAATTTACAGGTAGTAGAAATTTCGTTTTGACAACTAGAAATAATGATTTGGTTGCTTTAACAGTTAAATAAAAATGATGATTCTACCAGAGAACTTGTTCTCGGAGGAGAATCAAAGTTCTCCCGAGCAGAATCCGAAGAAACTGTGTTACTTTTGGGATCCTTCCCTGCCATACAGCGCTTTGTAAAACCTGTTAATTGCGTCATTTCCTCCCTGGAAATGCATTCAAATTCGCGTTACTTCTGTTCCTACCCTCTCCACTTCTGCCCTTCCCCCTATTCCTCACTAATTTTTGCCCGCGGCCACCACCACCAGAGATTCTGAGCAGGGAAGTGGGCGGGAACTTAAACTAACACAGTTTCGTCAGATTCTACTAGGAGAACCTCGATTCTCCTGCGAGAACAAGTTCTCTGGTAGAGTCATCATTTCTCCTTCACATAATTCTCCTCACTGTGTTACTTTTAGGATAGATTAGTAGACGTGCTAACCAACACCGGAATCTTACATTTAAGTCCCTTGTCGACAGCGACACGACATCTCGTAGCTAAATCACGGTACCCTCACACACCACACGCCCCAGGGGTCCCAGGAATCCAACCCCCCCTGTATGGGTCCCGGAGCAAGTCCGGTAGGGCTAATGGACCCAAGCCTCTCAGGCACTGCAGCAGCACGTACCGGGCCGTAGTAGCCGTCCAAGCCGGGGTCACCAGAATAGCCCTCTCGTCGCCATCATCCAAAATCATGTGTACTGGCCTAGCAGCAGACAGGATGGAAAGAGGGACGGGAACAGTCCTGACCAGGAACCGCTGAAAGCATCCACTCTCTCAGCCCCAGGGCACCTGGCCCACGAAACAAAACATCGTAGCTGGGCCGTCGCGGGAGAGGCAAACATCTCTATGTCAGGCACACCGAACCTCACACAGTTTGAAGTCGAACCTGTCCCAGAACTCCCGAGACAACCCGTCCTCCGTGGTGTTGCACACTCCCGGGATAAACACTGCCTCCAGCCTACACCCCAACTCCTGTAGGGGTGGCACGATACAAATTTTTTGTATCGAGATAAAACTTTTTAAATTATCGCGGTAATCAATAATATCTCGATAAAACAAATTTTGAGGCTGGAACAACCATTTTAATCGTGTTAATTAAAAAACCTTGGCCGAGCATACCTATGTAAATTATGTGGCATTTGCCATTTGGCCAGTAGACATGAAAATGCACTTACCATCGTCCATTACTTCATAACTATGTAGAAACAGTTTAGCAGTTGTGCTGCTAGTTAAAGCTTAAATATTGTTTGCATTAAACTAACTATCCAATCAGCTAAAGTGGTTAGCACCAGTATTGTACACTGGGTTGGAGAGCCCTTGTAATTCTGCATGCTACGCCGCAAATCGCTCGTTTCTAACTATTACGGTTTCCGAGATATGACTTTTTAAGCATCGAGGTTTGCACGATAATTCGATAAATCGGAAAAAGTGCGATATGATAATCGAGGAAAATTTTTATCGCGACATTATCGAATCATCGATAATCCTCCCCCAAACTCCTGTTGTAAACGCCAGAATCCTCTCACCAGAAGAGTTAGGGATGGCGCTCTCAAGCCATCTTCGTTATTGACGTAGGCAACCGCACGACACTATCTGAATAGATTCGGACTTGGCTTCTGGAACGTCTGGACCGCACGATATATCACCAGGAGCTCCCTTAAGTTGATGTGTAAGGTAGATTCTGCCACCATCCAACGGTCCCGGGCTACCAGGTCCCCCAACGATGCACCCCAACCTACGTCGGATGCATCCATGTATATTATCACCACAGCGGGCAGAAGCGACCAATCCTGGCAGACCGTCGGTTGTTCCAAAGTCTGCAACTACCACTGCAGGTCGCCCCTCGACCCACTTGAAAAGTGACCCGCCAAGCATCCTCGTCGCGACCAGTGCAACAGGTTCCCTTGCCAGAAGCTCATGTGCATCCGCGCCCCTGGTACCGCGCATACCACGCTCTTGCACACTCCGAGCAGTCGGCGCACCGCACCCACCAAAATCTAATCTTGGCTCACCAGGAGCTGCACCACTTTAACAAACCATACTGTTTACGTTGTGGCAACATCAATTATCCGTGCACGAGCTCAATTTCCATTCCCAGGAATTCCAAGCACCGTGTGGGTTGTAGCACACGTTTAGCAAGATTTGGGGAAAATCCTAGAAGGGTCAGCGTGGCCAGTGCCCGACCCACGTCCCGACGCAGCTTGTCCTGTGAACGGCCCAACATTCCAAAATCATAGAGATATGTAAATACTAGCGCTCCCTGGATGAGCAAGAAACGATGCACAACTCGAATTAAACCCATAAATATGCCCGTGGGCCGATGCAAAGTCAAATGGCAGAACCTTAAATTGGTACAGAATACCTTTCCATCTGAACATCAAATATTGCCTAGAGCTTGGTGCCAATGGAACTGCATAATATGCCTGTGACAGGTCTATTTTGGCTATCCCCCAGTTTCGACGCAGAATTCAGACCACAATGGGCAGCCTGTCCAACAAACAATTCTGCACCTGGATATATTCGTTTACCCCTAGTTCATGATAAGGCGAAACGCGCCATAGGTTTCACCACCGGAAAAGTCGGAGAGACAAAGGCAATCAATCCAGCTGGAATCACTTCCACCATGCCCTGTTTCAACATTTCGCACAATTCGAGCATCAATGTCCAACTTTGCCGGACCCAGTCAAACTCTAGCTATCGGCGGCGACGGACTTACGCTAAACACTGTGCCGTTTATTGTCCTTAGCGCCCAAGCCGATGCACCAATGGCTGCCCATTCTCGGTCTCTCTCGGCCAAACTGCCCGCATGTCACACAGGCATATGCCGAATTTCACGTAGGCCTAGCCTTCTGTCCCATCCGATACTCACTTTTCAGTATTATCGGCTTTTCGACAATCAACAGGTCACCAGGTCAAGGTCCCCGCCTCGAGAAGCCTGTTCGCAGAATTTTTCCGATCTTTGTGACATCGCCAGTTATCCACTCACCACCA